>JAPWTK010000064.1:1227500-1540000 GCA_029963805.1 Aromia moschata
GAATCAATGAGCGTTAGGCAAAAAACCACAACGGTAGCTGGAAACCAAGACCATAATATAAATTTCTAAATATTTTATGATACTATACCCAAATTATTACGTATTTTGCTTCTTCATTATTATAACAAAATCTGCAAAAAGAACTAAACTTCTTTAGCCCTTAGAGAATAACACAAGTACTTATTTATAAATAGGGTTGGCCGATTGTGCCGCAATACAGAGGCAAGACTAACATTATTGCAACGGCTACAAACGCGATTGTAACTGTCACAAATTGTGTGAAACATAAAAATAAAACCTGAATGTACTCGATAAACAACCATTTTGTGAGTTCTGAAACAAATACATTCCAGAGATGCCGTTACCAGGTCGTACAGCGTTATGTAACTATCTACCAACTCTGTGGCTGTGTACTCTGTGACTTACTACAGTGGATAAAAAGTGCATTAAAAAATATATGGATGTGGTTATATATTGACAAAACAACAGACTGTAAAAAACATTATATTCTAAATTTTATAGTATGTGTACTGGACCCTCGAAAATATACCGCCCACTGTTCCTAGCTAATAAAAGACTAGCCGAGTGTAATGGCAACACAATTATAAGGGTGGTATTGGAGAGCCTTTAACAATTTGAACTGTCAACAAGTCAGGTGGTGATGTTTATGACCGACCGTGTCCCCACGATGCTGTTAGTAGGCTGGTTGCTTTCAGAACGCGGTTACAGTTTTTTTTTATGGTATGTGCAAAGTGCATGCTGTACATCTTGTAGCAGGAACTATTAGACAATGTTTCCCAACGTCGAAGCATTAATAGTGGGTACAAAAAATGTGTTATTAAGATCCCTTAAATGTCTTCGTGAGTTTACAGCAAATGGCCTGGTATCTCCGCATCAACACAACCAATTCTTACTTGTTGGGGAACATGGTTGAAAGCCACTTCTTATTATGCTTCAGTTTCAATATCAATGAGCTTTCAATTAATCGCTCAAGTTTGCCGGTTCTGCAGTATTTTCCAACATGACTCCAGTTTCTCTTTACAACTTTAAACAAATTAGTTGAGCAACTGCTCATAATTTCCAAAATAGTGAAATTGTAAAATAATCCAGACAGTACCTTTTTTCGATTAAGAATATCAATAATCTTCAAAACCAACAATACCTATGAATATTATTAGCACAGTATGCATTGCAATGGCAGACTTTAGACTGCTTTGAAGCGTTTTAAATGTTTTCAGATCAGTTAGTTACGGCAGTGAAACAAAAACTTCGAAAACAATAAAATTATTTCATTTTCCCTTTTCATTGCAAACTTAATGAGTAATCTCTGTTGTTTTGCATTTTATTGTATCGTTTTATGTATGGTATTGTATGGGATGAGTTTATTTTAATTGAATTATGTTACTGTGTAAGCATTGTATTTTCTACCGCGACTTTTAGTTCAGAATGTTCCAATATAACATAACTCTTTTTGATAATCCGATCAAATCGATAGTCTGAAAAACCATTTACAATAATTAGTTGGGATTATCGAGGTTGTACTGTATTTGTCACTATAAAACAACAGAATGGAAAAAGAAACAATACTGGCACAAAAACTTATTATTAATTTTGTCTTTCCACTGACAACTATAGTCACTCAACTTCAGAGTAAATTGTTTCACATTAAGTCTGAAAAATCTATAATATATTGCACTATACAACACTATTACAACCTCAAAGAACTGATGTGCTGCTTATCTGTACAACTGTCATATAACAGTTTCACAAATTAATTACTAATTTCAAAGATTTTTTTAAATCTACTCGGAAAAATCAAATGTAGGACAGTATGTGACACGTATACAACAGTGACACGTATGTACAGTGTATACGAATTTCATATAAAATGGAAATGAAACCTTTAACTATTTTTTTTGTTTAGGCAGCAGCCGGTTTATGTATTGGTGTTGGGAGTTTTAGTGACCCTAAGGAGGTGCCAGGTATGGCTCATTTTTTGGAACATATGGTCTTTATGGGTAGTGAAAAATTTCCTGCAGAAAATGATTTTGACTCATTTATAAAGGTAAGTTATTATGTATACCATTAAGAAAATGTTATCAATATTTTTTAAGTTAGACAATAGATTCCAGGACAGGTCTTAACGCGACTGGAATATTGTTATAATGAGCCATCCAAGTCATTAAATCTGGCTATGAACGAGAGAGATGGAAATGAAAAGCGGTTATGTCAAAGCTCGAAGTGATACTTTGTTGTTGTCAAACTTTTGACAAGTGACTGCCATCATTGTAAAATAAATGGCTGTCACATAATGTAATAGCCTTGACAATTAAATGAGGTTATAAATTTAAGTTTAAGAATAGAAATACATCTTTTTTGTTCAGCCAACTTTGAGCAGTTGGCCACACAGCCAGTTTTGCCAGCCAACTTTGAGCAACACAGCCAGTTTTTTTTTTTGGATGGCTCGTTATCTGCCACATTAATAAAGTACATCATCTATCCCTGTATATATGTACATAGTACAATCGTAGTTCATTCAAATAACGCCATCATATTCCGAAATATGATGACCGTGTTATGCGCCACACTCTAACCAAGTTATGGCACATGCCAAAGGTCGAGTCACAAATGTGAACATAATTTACACTTATTTTTAGTATTAGTTAACCTGCGCTGGTCAATACATCATTCATGTGCACGAAATGTCGAATAAGTTTGTAAAAATGTCAGGACAGCATGTTTCGGTGAAGCTTTGACTAAACAGTTTTGCGAAACTGATCTTTAATGACAGTGAACTTCGTTTTACCGCGTGTGATAGTGTATATGTGTTATGTATTATAGTGAATGTGAAACAAGTATTTGTGAAAGCAACATCCAGAAGTAAAACGTTATACCAATAGGCCAGTCAATGAGTACATTAAAATCGCAAACTAACGTGTAGTTCTGAGTTTTTGGTATGTTGTTAGGACCACTACCAGTAGTGTAAATCCAAGTTTGAAGCTTCGAAAGACCTGTGCTATCTTCGTGGCACTTAAAAAACCGCTAAATATTTGGTCTTTTTTTTGGTTTTTTGATCATATCTCCTAAACTATACGTTACATGGAAACAGCCAGTCTAAGCTTTTTTTAGAGCAGATTAAATTTGCTACAATTTGAGACTGAGAACCAGCTCTGTACGTCAAATAATACTCAAGATACAACAGGTTGGAAAATGGCCATTTTTTTCAAAAAAGTGAATTTTTAACTTTTCGTCAACTTCCGGCTTAAATATCGGTGGAAATACTTATTCTACGATGAAAGTCGTATCAAGAGAAGTTTTAGTAAATTTAATTAGCTTTAATTTAAGCGCAGAACGACGCCTATAGACCTCTTAGTTATCCCATTAAAAAAAACGAACAATGGGAAAACTGCATTTTTCACAAATTCGACTTCACTAGTTCTTAGGATGGTTTGAGGGTAGTTTTAACGAATAAAACCATACCAATCTAACAAAATATGTATTTAAACGCACTACTCATGAATATTTACGTACAATCTTCTACAAGTATAGTTTGTAATAAAGTTCACTCAAAGTCCGTTTCGAAGGTGGTTGTGAATCCTCTATTGTCATCACGGGCAGTGGGTAGTCAATAGTGTCGTCGTTATCATCCCATTCTTCGTCAAACTGGGTAACGGCGACGTTTTGGCAGGAGACTCCAGAGCAGAATTTGCACATAGAAGAGCATCTGAGTCCTGCTTTCAGACATGTGTAGCCGCCTCCGGTGCACCCTTTCTTACACTGGCAGGAAAGCATTTTGAGAAGGGTTGGGGGTGCCACTTCGCCCATCATGGTAGTAGGTATGAGCCCATGTTCAGTTCTAGTCCACCCCCACTGAGTGGCATCTCTATCCCTAACCATTTTTGAACCTGATGGTAAGTTCGGTAGGCATGGAATGCCGCACTATATTCTGTTGGAGGCAAGCGGGCCAGGTCAACCTTAGCAGAGGCGGCCGTTTTCACAAAAATTTTGTACCGCAGGCTATGTAGATTTTCTACCTTGTAGTCTCTTCTGTACAGAGCTACGAGGCACTTTGCTCCTGAGTCTGCTATGGTCTCGTGGGTCACAGTAGGTTGGGGAAATTGTTCTGCTATGATTATCAGTTCGGGATATTTATGAAGAGCGCTCCACAGTTTATTTTTCCCGTACCATAAAAGGGCAGAAGTAGTGTCGCACCGTGTGAACGCGTGTAAAAACCACAAATCCGGGGGAGAACTCCAACTCTCCCGGTTGAATGAAGTTGAGGAGTATTGCAATGGATTTCGTTAAGTTGGTAAAGCCGCTGAACTTTATTACCAACTGTTGTTGTAGATTGTTATTAAGATTGTACATAAATATTCACGAGTGGTGTGTTTAAATACATATTTTGTTAGATTGGTATGGTTTTTTTCGTTAAAACTACCCTCAAACCATCCTAAGAACTAGTGAAGTCGAATTTATGAAAAATGCAGTTTTCCCATTGTTTTTTTTTTTTTTTAAGATCATGGGATAACTAGGAGGTCTACAGGCGTTTAAATTAATGCTAATTAAATTCACTAAACGTAAAAAACTTGATACGACTTTCATCGTAGGATAAGTATTTCCCCCGATATTTAAGCCGGAAGTTGACGAAAAGTTAAAAATTCACTTTTGAAAAAAATAGCCAACTTCCAATCTGCTGTATTTGACGTGCAGAGCTGGTTCAGGTCTCAAATTGTATCAAATTTAATCTGCTTTAAAAAAAGTTTAGAATAGCCGTTTCCATGTGACGCATAGTTTGGGAGATATGATCAAAAAAACCAAAAAAAGGCCGAACATTTTGCGGTTTTTTAAGTGCCACGAAGATAGCACAGGTCCTTCGAAGCTGCAAACTTGGATTTACACTACTAGTATTGGTCCTAACGACATACCAAAAATTCAGAACTACACGTTATTTTGCGATTTTAGCAATTTTCAGTGTACTCATTGACTGGCCTACAAGGACACCAGCATAGCCTATTGTGATTCGTTGGGGCAAGTGTATTTGCAAGTTCTGTTCTTGTGATTATGGTTCCTTTACCGATTAGTTGTTCTACAACAATCATTATAACATGTATAAGGTAAGACCTGTTTAACATTTCGGAATGCACTGACAATGGTATCCTGGAGTCGCCCCTGGTAAAGTACGCATCTATTATTAACCTCCTGTAAAGCTCTAGTGATAATTAGGGTCTAGATATGCGTGACACAACGCAGGGCCGGCACTAACAAATCTGTGATAAAGTATAAACCGTATTTTTTAAGCGCCTTGTAAATTATACACGCGTATATTTCTTGCCCGTGCATATGTGTCTGTTAATGTTATGTATTTGACTGTGCCTGTTAACGCGCTGGGACCCGCGTGTACGCCGTAGTACGCCGGTTTTGTGTGGGCAGTCGGAATCCCGTTTAACCAGATAACCAGTTTAACTCTACGTTGTGTCACACTTTCCAGACCCTAGTGATAATCAGACTTCGGATAAACGTGGTTTTAACCTTGAACTGCTGTCAAGTAAATATGAATGTGTTCGTCGGATGTAAATGTTATAATGTTTTATTGTTGACAATTTTTTGGTATATTTGGGTGTACATGGTTAAAATAAATAATTTAATAATAATGGACAGAAATAAAGGACAAAGTTGTTTAAGTTTCAATACCCTGTGAATTTTGTCATACATCCAGAATTCTTGACAGTAATCTTTTATAACCCCCTCCTCCTTGAGTACTCACATGGTAAAAAAATTAACCCTACGTTCCCATAGACATGCGAGAAAAATCATTTAAATTTTCAAACCTTAAACTTGTTTTCCTTGAAACTGCATTTTTCAATCTGGCCGGAAAGATTTCTTCTGAACATGTTTCTTTGGATAAGTACAAGTAAGTAGGATTTTTCTGACTGGTTTTTGAATTTAAAAATAGACCCTATTTTATAGCGTGTTAGTCATGTTACTCTTAACGTATGATTCCCAAAGAAGTAGAATTTAAAAAGATAGTACACTTACTTTTTGTTGCAATGGAATTGCATCATCTATAAAATTTACAAAGTTTACTTGCTTTTCTATAGTATGTCCAATGTTTCAAAGTATTGAAGTGGACAAATAGTTTCATTATTTTTTAATATGATCTATGGACAATAAAGCTGCTTGCAACTAGTTACTGTGAAAAATAAAGTAACTTCGATACATTCTATTTAGCAAAAATATTTGGAGATATCTGGGACTTATGGTTATACCGAAAGTGTATGTCAACTTGTTTATTTTAAATGAAACACTATGTACTTTATTACATTTTGGATTCTACCAGATATTTTAAAGAATCTTCATGTATATTTTACACCTATATCAAGATTTCGAAATATTTACAATTTTCAATCACAAACAACAGTTGGGTACTTTAAGAAAGTTGGGTACCTTGAAATGATTTTCAACATGTTTCTGAAGATCCATAGAATAGACTTTATTTTAATAAAACTCGTACATTTTTTTTTTTTTTTTATTAAAAAAAAAAAAAGTCGTTTATTCAATTCCAGATAAAACTCAAACCATTTTAGTGAAATACTTAAATATATCGACTTTACTTTGTCACCAAATTTGAAAAATATTAATATCGATAGGTTTTGAGATATCGATATAGGCCCACTGCTGTGGGACACCTGGTATTTATATACAAAATATTTTGTATAAACATGTGACACAAAAAACAACGCCTACTTTTTCTCGCACTTAGTGTATTTAGTATATTATAGTAACTTAGGCGTCAGTAATATACAAGGTGTTTTTAAGGTTTTTATCACTATTTCACTTGTTTGATGTGCAGACAACAGTGGACTACCCCTCTAATAGGATGTATTCCCTTAAGAAGCATTTAAAAAAAATCTTTATTAAGGTTTGTCATCATAGAACTTACTCTAATGTCCTCTAATTTAGACCACATATTTTAGAAACACTTTATATACTAACTAGCGACCCGCCCCGGCTTCGCACGGGTGCACGCGGACTTTTTTGTAGACCTTTTTAAGGTGTACGATACTGTAGTACATTATTTTGATCTATCTCGTAGGGTTCAGCCAGCGTTTGCAATGTAAGCGCAAAAAAATGTGTTTATTTACGACATCACATTAGAAACCTCTAAAATTATCAGTGTTTCTCTACTATATTATGCATGTATTATACATATAAACCTTCCTCTTGAATCACTCTATCTATTAAAAAAAAAAAACGCATCAAAATCCGTCGCGTAGTTATAAAGATCTAAGCATACATAGGGACAGACAGGCAGCGGGAAGCGACTTTGTTTTATACTATGTTATGATAAATCAAAGTTATAAGTTATAATATTGCTTAGAATAATAATAATAATATTCACACTATAATTACTCAGAAGAGTAAACCCTGAGGTCCTCTATAGGATCTGTGCAGGGAAGGGATGGTTATTATTATTTCGCCGACTTTATAGTCACACTTCTCAGCGTAAACGCTGGGAAACATTCACCCATTCCTGCTGCAGACAGTGGTGGCTTGATATCTCATTCCCGCCTCCAGCAGAAATTACGCTCAAGCGAGGGGAGGAAATTCATCCTATAGCTAAACCTTTCTTACAATATGACATGTTTGTAACAATATTGCCTTCTGGCCATTTCTAATAATATTATAAGACAGTCCTAATGCCGCGATGTTCTTGGCGAATCTGGTCGTCATCACGCCCTCCGCCGATATTACTAGGGCGTACGTCTCCACCTTCTCCAGTTTCCATAGGCGCTTCAGCTCGATTGATAGATTTTCGTATTTCGCGATCTTCTCCCGTTCAGTCTTCTGAATGTTGTGAGTAAGTGGCACTGCGATGTCTATGATGATACCTCTTCGTTGTTCCTTGTTGATCAGCACAATATGTGGTCGGTTGAAGTCCACTGTTTGGTCGGTGATGATTAGCCTATCCCAGTACATCACTGCTGTTTCCGATTCCAACACAGCTTCCGGGGCATATTTGTAGTATGGCGGAGCCGTCGCTAACAGGCCATACTTGAGCGCCAGTTGTTGGTGGACCATCTTCGCAAGTTGGTTGTACCTGCCGAGATATGCTGACTCTGCTAACGCTGGACACTCTCCTATTATGTGTTCTATAGTTTCGCATGCAGATCCACATTTTCTACATAGGTCTTCGATGTTGTCTCTCAGGATATGCTTCTGGTAGTTTCTTGTTTTTATAACCCTGTCCTGAATGGCAGTCAAGAAGCCTTCGGTTTCGGGGTACAGATAGCCGTCGGTAAGCCATTTTAATGAATTATCTTTTTCGATGTAATCTGGCTGTAGCATTTTTGGAAAACGGCCCTGTAAAGCATGTTCCATCCACTGTGTCCGGAGCTCCTCTTCTGTTGGTACGTCGACCGGGATAAGTTCACATCCGAGGCTCAAAGGCGTGTATCCAGCGTCCTCTCTTGCTACTGCTGTTATTAGCGGGTCCCTGTTCGTTAGCAGCTTTCTTCTTAAGGAAGCTTCTTGATTAAGGCACTGATTTTTTTATGTTCAATAGACCTCTCCCACCTCGTCTTCGAGGCAGGTAGAGTCTGATTACGGAAGAGTTAGTGTGCAAGTGTCTGAACTTAGTTAGGAGCCGCCTGGTAAGTCGGTCGAGCTCATCGAGATCAGTAACGGACCACTTGACGATTCCGAAAGAGTATGTCAGCACTGGGACAGCCCACGAGTTGATGGCTTTGATAAGATTGCCTCCAGATAAAAGCGTATTCAGCAACTTTGTCACTCGATTCCTATATTTCTCTTGGAATTCTTTCTTCAGTTGTGTGTGGTTAATCTTGTTATCTTGACACATTCCCAGGTAACGGTATTGCTCCTCCGGTGGCAGTTGATGAATGTCGGCATACACCTCTGGGTTGTTATGAGGTGCTCCCTTCACAATACTCAGTGTGGCGCATTTATCCAGGCCGAAGGACATTTTGATGTCGTCGCTGAAGGTCCTAGTAGTTTCAATGAGAGCCTGGAGATTTGCCTTGGACCCACTGAATAGTTTTAGATCATCCATGTAGAGCAGGTGAGTGAGTATTGCTCGGCTTCTCAAGTTGATCTTGTACCCAGCTGTTGTTTTATTGAGTAGCGTAGATAATGGATTGAGTGCCAGACAGAACCAAACCGGCGAGAGTGAATCACCTTGGAAGATTCCCTTCTTGATCTCAACTTGACCTGTGTTCCCTCCAGAGACCCAAATGTTTGTTTTCCATGACTGCTTAAGATGTTGGAGAAGATCTTTTATCCGTGGGCAGACTTTGTAAATTTCCAGGACTTTAAGTAGCCAGTCGTGAGGTACCGAGTCGAACGCCTTGCTGTAGTCGATGTAACACATATGCAGGTTTCTTCTTCTTACTTGGGCTTGCTTCAATACCACAGCGTCGACTGTCAGTTGATGTTTACACCCCGCTGCGCCTCTGATGCATCCCTTTTGTTCTTCCTCAAAGATGTTGTTTTCCAAGCAGTGACGATGGATTTTTTTCATTTATGATAGACGTGAACAGCTTATATATTGTGGACAGACACGTGATAGGTCTGTAGTTCTTCGGTTGTGCAGCATCACCCTTTTTGAAAAGCATGAACGTGTTGCCTATCATCAGGAAGTCAGGTACGACATGCGGATCGTTGATCGCCTCCGTGAAACACTGCCAGAATACCATGAGATGCAGGTAGGTGCGATTTCTGCAGGTTGTTCTTCATCCTGTTTCTCCAAGCTCCTCAAAAACTGCTTTTGGTTGTTCTCGAACGCAGCATTCTGTTGTTTCCTTTTTGTCAGCTTGTTGTATCTCCGTAGCCTGGCACCCTTCGCTTTCGCCTTTTGTCTTAGAAGATCTTTGAGGTTCAATAGTTGTTGCCGATGGTCTGCATTATTGAGATCTATCTGCGCCTTTCTAGCTATGGCTTGTGTTTTAGCCATGACCCTTCGAGAGTTGTTTCCTGCTAGAAATTCGTTGAGGATATCAGCATCAACTCTATGCTCATCGATGTTCTTCTCAAGTCTCTTCCTCCACATTGGGGCATCACTGTTCTTGTTCCTTCGGTTGGGGTTCGGCGTATACACTTGCTGTCCATTCAATTCAAGGATTAGTGCTGATGCACAATACACACGCAAATGTGCCTTTTGTAGATCATTTGTGCCATCCAAATATTGTTGTACAATACTGTTGGCACTGGATATTATTATTATTATTATTATTATTATTATTTGACATGGCGCCCTGGGAGTCGGTTAAGATTATTTCGGTAACGCATTTGCTTTACAGTCCCAAAAAAAACCCAGAAAATGATAGTTGAGTACAGGACATTACCAAATCTTGGGCAAGCACGATTGAATTGGTATCCATGCACTCACACTGCACTGGTTTATTGGCGATTGCATATTAAATCTTAACCGAGAAAGCGAGATAATTAAAATCCATTTTCCCGATCGGGATTAAAACAACTCGCACAGAGGACTTCCGAGTGGAAAGACATGACTTTACTCGACTACCCATGCCCCTAATGCTATTAATAATACTAATACGTTCTACTAATCGTTAGAACGAGAAATGTAGAATTTGTCCTTTTTCACAACCGGACGATGTCTGATGTACACGTAGTGTATAGTACTTTGAAAGGACTATATTTGGTAGAAGAACTAAATCATAAAGATGAATAGCTATCTTTTTTGAAAAATCATTCTCTATGAAATTATTTTAGTAATTTTAAAAAGAGCTGAAATTATTTTAATAATTTTCATAATGTCTATTTTAGAAAGGAGGAGGCAGTGATAATGCCTCAACAGATGCTGAAACAACGTGTTTTTACTTTGAGTGCCTTGAAAAACATTTATACAAAGCTTTAGATAAATTCGCCCAGTTTTTTATTTCCCCTCTCATGAAGAAGAATGCTATGGCAAGAGAAAGGGAGGCTATCGAATCAGGTACATTGTTTATTAAAACATATTTAAAATTTCGATTTATGAGTTTTAACTACATTAGGATTATGAAACTTGTGAAAATTAAACAAAATGAATGAGAATTGTGTAAGTGCTTGTAGAAAATAAATTAACTTATAACTAAAGCAGGCAGATCCGGGCGGCGGGCCATAATCGTACGCGTCATACTACTTACTACTTGTATGTGCAAAAACAAAATTCATGAAAACAATAAACTGTTGCAATTTAGAAAGAGATGGTTTAAACTTATAACACTTCTTAAGAACTGTAACATCAACTCAGAATAGTGTTGATCACTGTCTCATAAGTTGCTATGTATATAAAAGTAGTATTACCAGTAATGACTTATATAGACATCCAAAAAAAAAACCTCATCAAAGTTGGCCGAAAAAAAAGACGTATTTCTATTCTTGATCGAATTTATAACCTTATTTACTTGTCAAGACTGTCACATCATATGACATCATATGACATTGTTTATTTTACAAATTGTGACAGTCACTTGTCAAAAGTTTGACATATCCGAAATGCTTAGACATGACCGCTATTTCCATCTCTCTCGTGCATAGCCAGAGTTAATGACGTTTTTTTTTGGATATCTCTATAGAAATTAACAATGTAGAATTATCGTCTAGGGAATCAATAATTCAACAACCGAATACTACAACTTCCTTGTAGTATGAAACACTTTTATATTAAATGTTACAAATATTGAATTTATTGATGTTTGGCGTAAGATTATTGCAAAAGAGTATAAAATATTTAAATCACAGTGTGAATGAATCATGTGTTACACACATGAATTACATTATCTTATTACCACAATTTTCTTTGGACATGTGCAGATAGGTACTTAATATATTTAATACTTTTCAAAAAAATTTCAGAATAAAATACAATTTTTCTTAAATAAGAAAAATTGAAGTATAATCTACATGAAATTTTCAACAAAAAATCTTGTAATTTTTAAAAAAATACATATTTTTTGAGAGAAAAAAATATTGAAATTTGTGCGTGACGAAGTCAATTAAGAATATGAAAATTCTCCCGTTTTAATCAGAACTAAGAACGAGGACGTGGAGAGAAATAATTTGTAACAACTATCGTTTGCCATTTACATCCGCCATTTTGAAAAATTAATTTCTTCTATTTTTTCATGATTAGTTACTTCAACTTATTATTAGGTACGAAATTATATTCAATCATTATGTCAAATAAGTAAATATATCAATTTTTATTCTGAAAATAGAATATTTGGAGTCTCCATTTTGAATTCGCCATTTTGCATGATTCAAAGTTTTTATTTTTATAATTATAAATTCAAATACTACTATTATGAACAAAATAGAATATAATAATCAAGTGTAATAAAAGAATATATAACTTTTTTGAATGAAACTGACTTTTTTTGCTATATTTTGTTACATAAAAAATAACAACAATAAGTACATCTCAATTTTTACCAACAATAGCTTTAGTTATCATCTCTAGAATCTGAAAGCATGATTTAAAAGATGACACATCCTAGGGACTTCAAGAACGAATTTAATGTAAAAAAAAGAGAAATTTTCGCCATTGTTTATTTAATAACAATTGTAAAATGCATAATTGTTGAAAAAAATAATATAGAAGTGTTTAGATACATTACTAATATGTTATATGTAAGAAAAGTTATTTTGTATTGATATCATATAATAAACCGAAGTTATAACAAAAAAACCAAAGAAATTGAGGTGGGAAGTATACTTCCCACCGCCCCTGAAACGGTTAAATTTTAAGCTTGTAGTTAATATTTAAACTTTTTTACATTAAATATTTTAATATGGCATGGATATTATAAGTATTTTGATTCTTAAATAAAAGGTAAACTGAAAAGAGGTTTTTTTATATATTTCAAAGGACCAAAATCTTATATTCTAATTAGCAAGATATTTAACACTTGTGAAATACATAAATATTTAATTTGATGTAAATGTTTATAGAATTCCAGATAGCACTTCCTTCTGATTCATCACGTAAGGAGCAGTTGTTGTGCAGTTTTGCTAAAACTGAATCACCTGTAAATTCTTTCTCCTGGGGAAATTTGATAACTTTACGAGACAATATATCGGACGATAAACTCTATGAAGGAGTGCATGAATTTAGGAAACGCCATTATTCTGCCCACAGAATGACAATTGCAATACAGGTAAAGTATATACAGTAAGCAGCCTAATACGTACATATGTGGATATTAAATACATATTAAATGATACATTTTTATGTCATAGTTAGGCGAATTTACTTGGGCCGGGGGGGGCTTGGTTGTACATAAAGCTAAGAGGGGGTCTTAGCGGATATCTAAAGAGCAACGTTGCCGGAACTAACTGTAACTCTTAACTCTGCATAATAGTCCAGGCTAGATAGTTTATTTTTTTGAAAAGAGTCCTGAATAAGGTTTCTCGCCGCGATAATTGGGTAAAAAATAGTAGAAATTGATTGTGTATGTTTTGGATAAAATCGGTATATAGGAACCTTAGTAAAAAAAATCGATACAAGTGCCGAAAACCGGGTTTTTTGCCGGGACGAACAATAATTTTTTTCGTAAAACAAAAAATAGCATGTTGTAGTGCTTGAAAACAACGAAAAAAATTAGTCTTTGTTTGAAATTGAATTATAAGGGTTCTAATGGTCGCAGAAACTTCTGCTTTGACTTAAATTGTAGCTTTTGGTCATGCCTATCTGCAGTAAAAATTTCATGCAAAAATAATAAGAACTTTTTGCATAAATCGAAAAAAACTAAAAAAAAGGTCTTTTGAAACGGCTTGAACAAACCGAAAAAAATAGTCGTAGAGCATTTTTCCTGGGCTTAAATTACGTCGCGTCGCGTTGCTTCGAGCGCTCGGGTAAGTGAGTGGACGCGTGGTGGGGGAAGCCTCTCCCGCCGCAGACTTCTGTCAGCGCGTCTGCGGCGGGAGAGGCTTCCCCCACTAGGCTTCCACTCACTTACCCGAGCGCTCGAAGCAACGCGACGCTTTATTTTAAAACGCGTTTTTCAGCCGATTGAATGAACCTCTCCCACAAGTCACGACAATGGATTTGTAGGGAATTTAATGACGAGTAATTTAAGCCCAGGTAAAATGCTCTACGACCATTTTTCGGCTTGTTCAAGCCGTTTTTCGAAAGGACCTTTTTTTAGTTTTTTTGGATTTGTGCAAAAAAGTTCTTATTATTTTCGCATGAAATTTTTTTCTGCAGATAGGCAAGACCAAAAGCAGAAGTTTCTGCGACCATTAGAAGCCTTGTAATTCGATTTCAAAAAAATAGGCATATTTCATCGGTTTTAATTTTTTTGTGCAAAAACTTCTGAACCTATTTTGATCAAAAACTAATTTTTTTCGTTTTTTTCAAGCGCTACAACGTGCTATTTTTTGTTTTAGGAAAAAAATTATTTTTCTTCCCCTTAATCCGCAAAAAAACCGTTTTCGGCACTTTTATCAATTTTTTACTAAGGTTCCTACATACCAATTTTATCCAAAACATACACAAACAATTTCTACTATTTTTTACCTATAGTTAATATTACTTTAAACAGCTGTGAAACAATTTTAAAATATCTAATAGGAATATTATTCAGTTATATGACAACAGCGAAACAAAGCAGAACGATCGGTCCAATGGTTCAGCTTCGGCATACAAAATTTCGACGAATCGCAGACAGAACTGCATCTGGCATCTACGCATGTCAAATTCAAACTGCGACAGCGCTCGGGGACTAGACGTTTGTTGTAGTTTGGTTAATTTATATTTTATATTAGTATGATAGTATGTGAATAGTTGTTCGAAGGAGATGTACTGGCGTATGTGTTTTAGCTTACACACATACAATCTACAATTTCAGCCATTGTCTTGGCAGACAATGTTGGGTTGTCATTGACTGGAACTACATTTTTTTCTGTGAGATCTAGGTGAAACACAACCATGTTTTTCGAAATTTTTAACGATCCGATTAATCGTTGATATCGTCGGTGAGGGCCTATTGGGAAATTTTCCGTTAAAAATGGCTTTAATATCCCTTACAGACCGACCACAAAAATACCATTTAATTATTTGAACTTTTTTCGTCAATGTGATAAATATCCATTTTTATTTTTATGAATGTATGTAGTGCTTCTACAATACGCTCGTAATAACTCACTTTTCTAATCAGGCACTAGACCAGAATAAAATATAAAATGGTATTTCAAATTTTAACTCAAACAGCCCTACCGACAAACCGAATGACTTTCATACGTCTGCACTAGCGATTGGATCACGATTGGTTCTCACCTCATGTTTACATCTACTTAACAAAGAAGTTAAATTATTAATTGCCCTTCATTCGGCTATGTACGCATTAGGGTGCCGCTTACTGTATACAGGATGTCCCAGAATTATACATGATAAATGATATAATGTTTGTACTAATGAACAAAGTGTAGCAAAAGTAATATACATTTATGGTAGAAGCCGCCCTCACAGTACCACCTCCAACTTTCTTTTTTTCAAATGGCACCTAGTATATTTTTTAACACTACATAAATGCTTATAATCAAGCATACAGGGTGCTTCAAAAATGACACAGGTTATGCAACTTTGTTTTGTCAAATTGAGCACCCTGTATATTTCCATTTTTAGATTCTTAAATTTCTGTGAACCATTCCATTAAAGATAGAAATACCAACTTTAATTCTTTAACCATTTATGATATATCCAAAAATAATTTTGTAAATCATTTGTATGACGTATAATTATAATAACTCATGAATGAATGAATACGAAAAGTGGGCGGGAAGACCCATGCACTTAGGCCGCCTGACGGGCCCATTGTGCACCCACATTCCATGAGTATTCACCCAGGTATGCCGACCTCTCTAGCAAAGGCGCATATTTTCCTGGGGTGAATACTCTTAACATCCTCTGGGTTCAGAACACAGCTCCCAAAGTGCCGTTCTCTGACCCTTGCAATAATAACTCATAACATATTATAAAAGATACTCAAACTGACAACCATTTTCTGCTAGACACAACTTATACCTTCTTTAAAGTTCTTACCTACATACAGACGCGATAGGTTTGACATACTTGATTGATAAACTCGAGTTGAGCAAATTTATTATAATATGTACATCACATACATAACATTCAGCATGTTATTTATTAAGTAAATATTTTATTACATTTATTACTGTGTTGAATTTCGAATTACATTATTCATTTAACTGTGTTCCTGGAATGTACCTCTGACTCCCACTGTGTACTGATTACCCATCTAGTTCCTTGCAAATCTTTCATTTAAGAAGTGAATTACAAGTTGCGCATTATGCTGAATATTTGGGGAATTAATATCTTGTGTGAGTAAGTTAATGGGTGATTAATTGATTCTAACTTTCATGAAAACACTGGTGATACACTATGGAATAATAGACCGAGAACTGGCACCCAAAACCTAACATTTTTGGAGGGATGGAATTTCTTACCTGGAAAAGGTTCGACCCTTCGCGACGAAACAAATAGGCTTCTGCCACGGGGCGCGCTGGGGGCTATTAGCGGGGGTGGGCGCTTGAACATGTAAATTTCCCGGTGAAGAAACAAAAGGACCGGTAAGGCTGATTCTTGTTTTAATGCATCGGGGAATATGAAAGAAAGCCTAGAAAAATTTGGCAGAAGCGTAAGTGGGGGCGAAAGGGCTGGCAGAAGCTGACAAACTGGTGGAAAAATTTTGGAAAAAATAACATTTTGAGAGGGACTTCTGCCAACTTGCTATTTTATTATTTACATCAAGAATAAACGAAATGTGAAATGCCAGAAGTTAAAGTGGAGGCAATAATGAATTATCAGTGATCAAAGTCCGCCAGCCCATTTCGCGCGCGCGGCGCGACGCCGGACCCTTACACTCCAGAAAAATATAGGTATAATGAGAGATATCATGAGAGGTACTCCTGGCGACCTGTTAATCTGTTATTTATACTCGTATAAAGAATAATCAACGTGTAAAATGCCAGAAGTCAAAGTGGGGGCAATCATTTTTTATCAGAGCACAAAGTTTGACAGCGTCCTTTGCGCACTCGGCGCGCCGCGGCGGGCGCACTGAACGCGTTTCTCTTCATTTTCTCACGTTACATGTTCAATCAATGATAGTTCTGAAAATTCTTTAGAATTTTCATTAATTATTGAGAGAACTATCGTTCAGGTGGTTATGTAAAAAAAATTGAATATATTTATTAGACAATGTAAAGGTAAAATTTCACTAATCGGTGAGTATTATGCACATATCATAAATAATTTAGCTTTATAATGACAATCTTAAGAAACAATTCTACATAGCTAAGGTATTTATTATAAATCATTCAGCTTCATCATTATGATATTGCAGTTCCTCCTCAAAATCATGGTCTTCGTCGCTATTATACTCAGATTAGGTAAAGTTCATTAAAGACGTTTCCACGTAACGGCCTGCTATCCCATTTTCTGGCTCATTCGCATAAAAAATAACAGTATTTGGAGTAGCCACTCTGCAGTCCTGTAAGTAGTGCAACAACTTTTAGATCGGCACAAATATTCAATTTATGATCTTCGTTTTTATGTTTTGAAGTGATATACGCATGTTCTCGTACGTTTCTTTCATATTGACAGCATAATCCACGGGAACAGATGGTTTTTCGTTTCCATTAAACAATAAAACTGTCTTCAGTCTTTTATATCGCATAGTAGTCCAATCAACGAGCGAAAGCCCCCATGTTAATTGGCCACTAATTGTTATCAGAAAACAAAAAATATGGTCGTATAGAGAAACAAATTCTAAGAAAGATTGCGTTTTTTGCTACTCGAGTTTTAATGGCAAACATAACCAAAAAAATTCGCAAATGTCAAAAAAACGGTTTTTTGCAAAAAAAAAGCTTCAAGTTCTACACAAGAAAGTTAAATTAGAAAGTTGTAGGTCTTAAAAATGCGCATCGAATGCAATTTGAACCACAAAAATCGGTTCATAAACATTTGAGAAAAATTTAAAAAAACGTCAAAAATCGCGGTTTCGTATTTTTGCTGTATAAATTCCAATTTTGTTTGAACAGACTTCTTGTTAACTACAAGTATAGCCCAAGACAAGCGGAAAGTGATCATTTTTTTCAGAAATTTAAAAAAAGTTTTATTTTTTCGAGTTATAACGATTTACAGAAAAAAAAGACGTTTTAAAAAAATCAGTTTTTACAGAGGCAAAAATGATCGTACAGAAACAATCGTGGGCTCATTTTATTCGCGAAGACTTGTACTTTCATGCTATTAAAAAACCAAATCGCTTTTATTTAACTTTTGCATAAAAAAATGCGTTGTAAAATGCGACTCCCTGAGGTCGTAGGACCTTCATTTTTTTTTTTAAACGCGTGTTTTGAATGCCAGTTTTCAAATATGCAACGGCCAAAAATGTAAAACCAAAATTAAACAAGTTATTCGACAAAACCGGTTCGAAAAAATGATACAATTTTGCAACACATTTTTTTATGCAAAAATTAAATAAAAGCGATTTGGTTTTTTAGAAGCATGAAAGTACAAGTCTTCGCGAATAAAATGAGCCCATGATCGTTTCTGTACGAGATATTTGGGATAATAAATGATATTTTACATGAATTTTCGAATGAATTTTCCGAAGTATCATTGATTGAACATGTAACGTGAGAAAATGAAGAGAAACGCGGTCAGTGCGCCCGGCGCGGCGCGCCGAGTGCACAAAGGACGCTGTCGAACTTTGTGCTCTGATGAAAAATGATTGCCCCCACTTTGAGTTCTGGCATTTTACACGTTGTTTATTCTTTATACGAATATAAATAACAGATTAACAGGTCGCCAGGAGTACCTCTCATTATACCTATATTTTTCTGGAGTGTAAGGGTCCGGCGTCGCGCCGCGCGCGCGAAATGGGCTGGCGGACTTTGATCACTGATAATTCATTATTGCCTCCACTTTAACTTCTGGCATTTCACATTTTGTTTATTCTTGATGTAAATAATAAAATAGCAAGTTGGCAGAAGTCCCTCTCAAAATGTTATTTTTCCAAAATTTTTCCACCAGTTTGTCAGCTTCTGCCAGCCCTTTCGCCACTTATCCACTTACGCTTCTGCCAAATTTTTCTCGGCTTTCTTTCATATTCCCCGATGCATTAATACAAGAATCAGCCTTACCGGTACTTTTGTTTCTTCACCGGGAAATTTATATGTTCAAGCGCCCACCCCCGCTAATAGCCCCCAACGCGCCCCGTGGCAGAAGCCTATTTGTTTCGTCGTGAAGGGTCGAACCTTTTCCAGGTAAGAAATTCCATCCCTCCAAAAATGTTAGGTTTTAGGTGCCAGCTCTCGGTCTATAAGTTCAGTAATTCCAAAACTGTATATCTGTCACAAAAACACTGAAACATGTGAACCAATGATTTTAGTGATGCCTATTTTATTTTTATGCCTTTGACGTCACCAGTTTGTGAGTTATGTCATGCGCATTTTAATGGATTGGTATAGTTTTTATGTCATTTTTGGATTTGATAACTCCATATCTAATAGTTCTTGATTATTTAGTGTGTCTAAATCAACAAATTATATTGATTATTTATTGTTTTTTTTTCAGTTCATTTTTTAATCCTTTTCTAAATATTCACCATGAAATTGAATAAAAATTTTGTTATTATAGGATGTTTTTGTAGGCAAGGCTACCAATGGAAACTTTACAAGAATATGTTTTGGAATGTTTTACCAATGTACCCAATAACGGTTTACATCCCAATGATTTTACTGAATATTCTAATCGAGTTTTTGATACCCCTGAGTTTACTAGGATATACTATATTAAGCCATCCAAAGATTTGTGTCAGGTAATTGATCCATTTATTTATCTATATTGTACTTTTTTTTATTTATATATAGACAACCCTATTATAATTTTTTTTCCAATAAAAAAATGGTTATAGAATACTTCAGTGACAGCCGGTGGAATTTGACATGCTCATATTTTTGTAAGGAGACATGTAACCCACACCATATTTTGGGGGTGGTTATTAGACCTACAGCTATGTGCAAAAAAATAGCACCATAGTGAATACTCAAATTAACTCCATAATGATGTATTGACTGCTATGCTATATGCATTCAAAAGTGTTCTCAAGATATTTGTTTGAGATCCACTGAGTTTCTGAAACTACTGAAGTCCGGAAAATTCTCGTTTCAGTAGGGGAAATCTCTGTTTCTATAAATAAAATCAATATTGCCCTGTGTAAAATAATAGCACCAAATCAGTCTATGATAGCAGTTCGACGCCGTCTAAACTTCTTTCAGCATAGAACAATGAAGTCAAAGGTAAAATAATATAAGCCTATAGTTAATATCTGAATTGAATTTTTATTTAATTTAAATATTAAATGGGTCGTGGGAAAACATTGCACGAAAGAAGAACGTTTGTTCATAAACAAATTATTGGTTAAAGGGAAAACATACAAATTTATTAGGGAAGTGGTCGGAAGTTCTAATAAAATGATCAGTAATGCCAAGAAATTTAAAGAAAAAGAAGAAAAAAGAGGCCTAAAGAAAAAACTGTCTTTAACTGATGAAAGAAGCATCCTAAGACTAACAAAAAAAAATCCTTTTATAACGTCAACTCAAATTAAAAAGGAATTAAATCTCAATGTAGACACATCTACAATAAGAAGAAGGCTCATAGAGAAAAACTGGATGGCCAGAACTCCTAGGAAAGTACCGTTACTCAAAAAGAAACATCTTCGTGACAGAATCAAATTCGTTCGGGAACATTTAAACTGGCCTCTCACACAATGGACAAATATCCTCTGGACCGATGAGTCGAAAATTGAGTTATTTGGGACTCCAGGCTGTAGAACATTTGTCCGCAGACCAACAAGAGATGAACTTAAACCCCAGTATACAGTCAAGACCGTTAAACATGACGGAGCAAAAATGAATGTGTGGGTTTCTTTCTCGTATCATGGTACTGGGCCAATATTTTGGATCAAGCCTACAATAACCGCATTAGTCTACGTTGATATAATGAGAGAAGTAATGTTGCCCTATGTGGACTGGAATATGCCGCTCCGATGGGTCTTACAGCAGGACAATGATCCAAAACATATCAGCAGACTAGCAAAAGGCTTTTTTGTACAAAATCGACTTCAGGTTATGGAATGGCCCGCTCAGTCACCAGACCTGAACCCAATTGAAAATCTTTGGACAGATGTTAAAAAAGCTGTTTTTAAAGCAAAACCGAAGAATACAGCAGAATTATGGTATACTGTGCAATCAACTGGGAGGCATTCCATTACAGCATTGTCAAGCGCTGGTTGACTTTATGCCACGGCGTTGTGCTGCTGTTTTGAAAAACAAAGGTTATACAACAAAGTATTAATATGTTACAGTTTAACTTTTTTAATTTTATTTGATTCCTTGTACAGTAATTTGTATGTTTCACGAGCGGTGCTATTTTTTTTGCACAGTAAAAACTTGAGATAGTATAAGTTAACTGAATGTGCTACATTTATTTTTAGTTTATTTGGAACAATATGTTATATATAATGTTTTGGTATATCATTACTCTTTTTGTAATAAAAAACTAAACAGATGCAATTAAGGCTTGCCTTTTATATTTCATGTTTTTAATGTAAAATACAGTCGGTGCTATTTTTATGCACGGAGCTGTAAGTAGAAGGTAATAATAGTAGAAAATCTTCAAACTAAACTTTTTTTTTTCAAAAAATGCCTGCCTTCCCAGAAGATATTGGAAGTTATTTAGAAAGACAGCAATGGATAGTAGTGGCTTACTGTAGTTTCTGATGGTGAAAGATTATCGGCAGAGTTATTTTAACGCACTTTCTATTGAGTGTGCTTCAGAATGGACATGAGTAATTAAAAGAGCTGTATCAGCTGCTATAAATAATTATATCATTTGTTGCAATACTAGTGTGAAAATTACTATTGATAAAAAAGAAATTAAATTTGCAACAGAAATATGGAAGTTATGTTGGTTCAAGCATACATTTTGAATATTTTTTTTAACACAAGTGATTTACCTTAACAAATTAGAGCAAAATACATAAATATTACAAAATAACTTAAAAGGTGATACAATACAATACAGTACAACCTTCGAACTAATTATTGCAAAGGGTTGTTCGGATTTTGGATTTGTTCGGATTATCAAAAATGAGTTATTTTATTACATATATAGAGCAATGCATGGTAACCGCGCGACAGGCAGTGCGCGTCCCTTAGTAAGTACAATAACAGAAAATAAATAGTAATAAAATACCTAGATAATCTATATATATAAAAATGAATTGACGTTTGTTAATCTTACTAAAACTCGAGAACGGCTGGACCGATTTGACTAATTTTGGTTTGGAAATATTTGTAGAAGTCCAAGGAAGGTTCAAAAGGTGAGAAAATATGAGGAAATTGCAAGGAAAATAGTAAAAACAATTTTATTTTCCCATACAAACTGTTCGTACCTGTCAAACAGGGTGCGTTCAGAAATTAATTTTGCGACTAAACTTATAAAGGGTTTTCGTGGAGAATGTTTTTGCGTATTTCATTTTATTTATTTATTTTTTTTTTTGGTTTTCTGTTAGTTTTTAGTTATTGAACTGACACATTATTTAATTCTGAGGCGGTACGAAGTTCGCCGGGTCAGCTAGTCTCTTATAATTTCTACATATTTGTCAAACACTTACCCTTTTACATAGTGATATAAGATAGGTTGGTTGGCTGCACTGGAATTACGGAACATAACAAGTAGAAGTGCTGCTATCACTGTTATCATGCAGGATATGATTTGTAAAATTAAAACACTCTTTGAACCGACTTATGTATTGATGCACCATCACAAAAGTGTGGTAAAATCGGAATTTTTCTTTAAAACACTCGAATTTTGCATCACCTACAGTGCGTTTTATTTATATTTATTTTGTAATACAGTTATTTGTTCTTTGGTGTCTTTTTTTTGTGCAGCGGTATATGGAAAAACAAATAAAAAGCGCTAAAAACATTTTTGTTGCGGTTGAACAGTACAAGGATTCAAAACGGTCGATCCACCGCTAAAACGATAGATTATTCATTAATCGGCGTTCATTCCGCCACATCGGGCATTGGCTTTTGCGTATGGTGTGGTACGACGTTCGGATTAGCGGAGGTTCGGATTATCGAGGTTGTACTGTATTGATTCCCCTTTTAAAATAAACGTAGCAGGAGCTTATTACTGATAATAATAAATTGATGATATTACTGATTATAATAGTATATATTTTAAGATTTTGATAGAATTTTGTACCTTAAGATGAATGACTATATTTTTTTAACTCTTAAATGAAAATATCATTTGTTTCTCTGAAATATATGCTATTATTTTTATCTTAATGCACATCTTTTAGTATATTTCAAAAAATAATAATTGTAGATGTATTTTTTTTGTGCATTGTTTAAAAAATTATATTAAAATATTATATTATTTTAGGTAGACCTTACATGGAGCTTGCCATCTCTCCGTGATAAATACAGAAGTAAACCACATCAATATATATCTTATTTAATAGGAGATGAAGGAAAAGGAAGTATATTATCATATTTACGGAAGAAGTATATAATTATATTCAAGGAGAATTTAAATAAGTTACTAGATCTATATCATTTGTAGGGTTTGGGGATTGGCTACATCAGTTGGTAATGCAGAATCAGGAATGGAACATAATTCGCTGTATACATTGTTCACAATAACTGTTGTGTTGACAGAGGAAGGACTTGCTCATTTATTTGATGTAAGTTAACTACGTACTTTCGAAAAACCAAAAAATTAATTTTTTTGCTTAAAATGTCCCTTAACATCGTAAAAATTATGTGGAAAAGTTTTATGTATAGGAGAAACCTGTAAGGACTCGAATTTTGAATCTAGTGCGATCCCTTTCGCTGCTCTATGCGAGCGCAATCTAGGTATCGTTGTTGGTATCGAGAATTGGAGCATCTGTCCTTGTCTGATGAAGCAAAAACACGCCATAATTGCAAAAATCAATTTAAAAAAAATCCTACGTACTGTTGAGCCTGATATACTAAATCGAAATTTTCGTGGCTCATCGCTCTATCTTTAAATTTGCAGGAGTTATCGGTTCGGCCAATGAGCCATAAAAAAAGATGCCTTGGGAAAACTACTGAGAAGCCGCCATTTTCTTTCAGCTCCCTATAATGAGTCGTTCAAATGAACAATTTAGATATGGAGCTGGTACGCCACATGTATATTGTGCAGTCTGTTTAGTCTGCATCTGCGCCTTTATACATTGCGAAATGCTATACGAAATATGAATTAGTTTGTCTCCTAGAGCCATAGAAAACAGTTGTATGTAAATATACATATACAGGGTTGGAACGTCCAAGATTTCAAAGCCGAGCATTATAAGGTAGATGAGAAAAGGAACTTCTCTTTTCTCTTCGAGTAAAAGGAACTGACAGAGAAATATTATATCCATAGGTGCCAGACCGATATGTCATTTTAAAACTTTTATGAGCGTTATTCTCTGTCTTTCGTGATAGGGTAGCCATAAAATATGTAGGCGGGACGCCTGGCCATAAATTATAATGCGCACGTGTGAATTGAATTATTATATCGTTATTGGTCAACGCAAAATAAGCATTTAAGTATTCCTGTGCGCATGCAGTATCCTGAGAAGTTAAATGTTTGGGTAGGTATTTTAGGCGATTCGATCGTTGGGCCATTTTTTATAAACGGTTCCTTAAATGCCAACAAATATTTAACAAATAAAACAAACTGTTTACTGACATGAACATGAAAGACCACGAAATTTAAATGATTTACGTGCCAGAATTGTATATATATATATATATATATATATTATCAAATATCCATCTACCCTAGTAGAGTGTAGGATGGTTGTTTTTCCTTTGGTGTTAACTGCTGGTGAATTTTCTCCATGTTTTCCTGTCCCTTGCCATTTCTTTCGCCCTTTTTATTGTTACTTTCTTCTTTTCCATAATTTTTTTTATTGTATCGTCCCATGTTTCCTCTGGTCTTCCTCTCTTCCTTTTGCCGTAACTTCTTGCCTCCCATATCTTTCTAGTTGGTGTGTTATTGGGCAGCCTCATGAGATGTCCCCACCACTCAAGCTGCCTTTTTTCTATGTATTCTGTAATGGGTTGTATTTCTAGCTCTCTCCTTATATCTTCATTTCTGTGTCTTTGCAGTCTATTCACCCCCTTCACTTTTCTCAAATATTCCATCTCCATTGTACAAGTCCTAAATAATATTTCCCCTGAAGTGTACAATGCGTAAGCACTGAGTTTTACGATAGACTATGTTTTTGCGAAGCACAAAGGGGCGACATTTTTGAACCACTTATTCAATAGGCATTTTTTCTTACTTTCATCTTATAACCGGGTTGATTTATATTTTTTATTTTTCTATTTTTTATAGAACTTCAATTTTATTTTCTTGTAGACTGGTTAGTTAAGGAATACAAAAATTTGAAAATAAATTCAATTATGTTCGTACACTTCTTTTAAGTGTATGGGATAATTGTAAGTCAGAATTTTGTAACAATTTCGTTTCATACAGCTAAGTCATACAGTTTATAATACGTACACAAGCGTGAAACACTGGTGCATCTAACTGTCTTTGTCTGTCCTTACTGGTGTCTTTTAACTTATTTTCTTCTACACATGTATCGCCAATATGTAAAGGTGCAATTTCCTAGGGTGTATGTATAATAATATCGTATGTATAAAATTATTGAAATGAGTTCTTCACAAACGGTTTCAAGAAAAAGAAGTTTAATTTGGAATTACTATTCCCAGGACAGTTCAGGAATATCAAAATGTAATTTTTGTTCAAAAAAAAAATTCCTTTAAAGGTGGCTCGACTTAAAACTTAAATAGCCATTTGAAAAGTCAACATCCTCAGTGCAATAGAACGATAGAACAGGAAATTGTTATTGAAGAAATAGAAAGTGTTACCTCCCCGAATATGGGAAGATTTCGATAAAACTGTAAGTGACTTAATCGGAATTTCAAATCCCACAGCGAGTGCAATTATTGAAATTGATAAATATGTAGCAGAGCCACTTTTTCTTTAAGGCTGGACAAATTATAACGGACAGGCGAAATAGGTTACAAGGCAACAAAGTGGCAAAAATTTTATTCCTTAATGCCAACTTATAAATATGCATTTTATACATACATATGTACATATGATATTTATATATTTTTATTTTTTTGAACTTTTCTTCAATCAATCTATTTATATTTTTTAACTTTATGCATGCTTTGAAATGGAACATGTTATTTTTTATTTTTTGAGACGTTATTTTTTGAGAATATAAGTTTTATGTTTATTTTTAATTTAATTTGTGTCTTCCATGTATCTATATCCCATTACTATGCAATATAAATAACCCAATTGCTCACATCAGCACTTTTAAATGTGTAAAAAGAACAAAATACGTCATCCTAAATTAGCAGCAGTTTACCAATTAGGTGCCACGTGCTCTTCGTAATCAAAACAACCGCATTTTATCAGTTCCTGCGCTCGTAGCACAACGAACAGCTTGTACGAGTAGCCCTAACATACGAAGTGCCAACAGCTGCTATATTAAGCACAGAGTCACGACGTTCGAAAGTCGTAGAACGTCGTGACGTAGACGTAGTCGTAGAAACGAACGATGAACTAATCGTTCATTTGAAAAGAGTCGTTCGTTTACGGCACATCTAAATGAGTCGTTCAAAAGTACTGACTCGTTCATGAGCTTCATTCTAACTTGTACAATAAATTCTAACATTCTAACTTGTACAATAAAACGTTCATCACTAACTTGTACAATAAATGTTTTTTTACTGAATTTCGATGTCTTGTTTAGTTTCTTTGAAAAAAATCCCAAAATTTGCTTGATTTTTCGGCCTCTAGGGTGGTGTGCCCCCTTAAAGCTAAAACACTAAGCTACACTTTTTGAAACTGTACAAATTATTTACAAATTGCAGAACTGGGAGTATAAGTAAGATAATTGTTATATCGTGGGGCATAGATAAATAATAATAACAAATCTCGTTTATAACAAAGTACAAAGTTTATTATTTTTCGTTAGTACTCAAAAAACAGTTTTATTTTCTTTTCGTTGGCACGGAAACACACTCATGGGTGATGTTACTTCTGTGCTCTCCAGTGAAGAAAAAGAAGGAGAATGGAGTTCTAAAATTGAAGCTTCTAGAACGTCATACACAACATTTCTTCCCTCTTTTAAATGTCTGTTCTACAAATTTACTCAGGAGAGTATCTTAATGGTGGTCGGTGGTGACGGGTGCTTCTACGAGGGATGACAGGTGTCTGAGGGATAGGTGGTCTTCTGTTTAGAGGATTTCTTGAGGTAGCTGGGGTACCTAGTGGTGCTTGGACTGGCGCTGGTATGAGCGCTTTCTGGTTTGGTGTTCTTTCAGATGTGGCTGTGGTTGCTGGTGGCTGGAAGAAGCGGATTTATCTTTGTCCTGGTTGTTCGATGGAATCGTTGTCCGGTTCCGGGTTGGTTGCATTTTCGTTAGTGCCTGGAAATGCTCTGATTTGATCAATGTGGCGTTTAAGTGTTTTTCCTTGGAAGTTGATCTCGTAGTGTAGATCACCAATGCGTGCTGTTATCGTTCCAGGTAGCCATTTATCTAGCTTGATGTTGCCAGATAGAAAATAAACTTTTTGTCCGGTTTCCAGAGTGCGAAATGTTGAGCTCATTTGTGCTCGTTGTTTCTCTGCGATTTTAGTATGGATATCGTCAGGTCTAGTCAGGTTGAGTCTAGTGCGAAGATCTCGTCCCAAAAAGAGCTGAGCTGGAGATTGACCAGTGGTCGAGTGCGGAGCCTTGCGAAATTGACGGAGGAACTCATTCAGATTAGCGTGGAGGGTTCCCTTGGTTGTCTTCATCGCATAAAGGGCGTCCTTTACCGTTTGGACGTAACGTTCAGCTTGGCCATTAGTTGAAGGATGGTACGGTGCTGATAGTTTGTGGTATTTCACACCACTAGACTTCAGGAAGGTCTTGAACTCATCAGCGATGAATTGTCGACCGTTGTCCGAGACGACAGTGATCGGGGAGCCGTACGTCGTAAACAGGTCGTCCATGATGGCAACTGTTGCGGCTGCTGTTGTTGAGTTTGTGGGCTTGACCTCAAGCCACTTACTGTAGGCGTCAACAACTATCAACAGCATGGTGTCAGCCACTGGACCCACGTAGTCAATATGGATCCGTTCCCATGGTGCCTTCGGGTACTCCCAGTGGTGATCGCGGAACTTCGGTGGTGCGTGCGCATGAGTTGCGCACACAGCACAAGATTTGGCGAGTGCCTCGATGTCGGCGTCGATACCAGGCCAGAACACGAAGGAACGTGCCATGCCTTTCATCTTCACTATCCCCAGGTGAGCCTTGTGCAGATCGTTGAGGATAGCCTCGCGTAAAGAAGGTGGGACAACTACTCGGTGCTCGAACATCAAGCAGTTGGCGGCGAGTGTGTACTTTGCTTCAGGTGCCTTGTACTGGTTGCGGGTGAGGTCTTGTCCTGCTTCAAGTATCTTGACAATCTTGCCAAGATCTGGATCTTTCCTGGTATCGCGTGCAATAGATTCCGCACTAACCGGTAGCTGTTGCACCTGGTGGATTGTGAAACAATCAAAATCGTCGAAACCGTCTGTCTCTTCCTCTTGCGGAGAAAAAACGTTCCGGTTGAGGTTAACTGTCGATGGTAAGGGTGCTCGAGAACAGTAATCGGCGTTTGCGTTGGCTTTGGAGGTCTTGAAAACGACGTCGTAGTTGAAGTGTGCCAGGTAGTCAGCATAATTGGCCATACGACTGATGCACAGGACTGGTAACGACTTCTCCGGGTGCAAGATCTGCGTGAGAGGCTTGTGATCTGTGATCAGCGTGAAGTGACGAGCGTACAGGTAGTTGAAAAACTTCTGTACAGCCCACACGATTGCAAGCGCTTCCTTGTCGATCTGGGGGTACCTCTGCTCTGTAGCCGACATCGTTCGGCTGGCGTAAGCGATTGGACGTTCCTGTCCGCTGCTAAGCCGGTGCGACAGTACTGCGCCCAGGCCGGTTTTGCTGGCATCCGTTGTCAGCAGGAGTGGTAACGCTGGATCGTACTGCATGAGTACCTGCGGCGAGGTTAGGGCGTTCTTGATATCCTTGTACGCCCTGTCGCCCTCCGGTGTCCAGATGAGGGGGTCTTTCAGCAGCATGTCTCTGAGTGGTCGATCCCTTGTGGACAAATCAGGAATAAACGAGCTGTAGTAGGTTGCTTTTCCCAAGAACAGTTGGAGTTCTTCTGGAGTAGTTGGTTTCGGCGCGTCTCGAACGGCTCGGACGTGCTCATCAGACTTGTGGATCCCTGAAGCATCGATCTTGTGGCCAAGGGCTTCCAGGACTGGAAGGGCGAAAGCACATTTGGCTCGGTTGAGTTTGAGACCATGTTGCCGAAATCGTTCCAGAGTGGTACTGAGGACTTGCATCAGATGTTCAAAATCTTTAGCAAAAAGGATTGTATCGTCAAAGAAGCTTACTACATTTGGAAGACCCTGCAGAACTGTGTCCATTCGCCGCTGCCAGATAGCGGGAATGTTGGCTGCTCCGTAGACTGCTCGTGTTGGCCGGATCAAGCCATGAGTTGGAGTGTTCAGGGTTAGCGCATGACTGAACTCATCATCGACCTCGAGATGAGTGTATGCGTCGGTGACATCCAGGTGGCAGAAAAGAGCTGCGCCGCGCATTCGGTTGAATAGATGTTCCATCTTGGGAATCGGATGTTCGTCGATGATGATCCGCGGGTTGAGAGTAGGCTTGTAGTTGCCCGTGATTCTCAATTTGCCGTTCTTCTTGGTGACGACGTGCGTCGTTGATGCCCACTCCGAGTAGTCCACTCTCTTGTAGAAACCGGATGCTATTTTAGCGTCGATTTCCTTGGCGTAAGCATCACGGAGTGCAACTGGTATATCGCGTGCTCGGAAGAAGACAGGCGTGGCGCCAGCTTTCAGGTGCATCTTCGCTGGCGGGCCTGAAACCTTCCCAGGGGTGCTACTGAATACATCCTGGTAGCGAGTTAGGATGCTGTCGAGCTGTCTTTGCTGTTCCAGGGGTAACGACTGTGTGACAGAGAGCTTGTGGATCGGGTCAGGTTTGACGAAGAGGCTCGCGAAGTCGATCTCTTCAAAGAACTCTGATATCCACTCTCGACCGAGGAGCGTCTCAACTTCGGCGTCGATCACGTAGAGGTAGACATTTCTCGTGGTGGCACCCATGGTGGCGCTGAGGAGTGTCTTGCCGATGCAATTGATGCGATGGCCAGTGTAACTGGCAAAGTTACGGTCGTTTTCCTGCAACATATAATCGGAAGTGATTGCAGCTAACCTTGATTTGCTCATGGTTGAGCAGGGGGCACCGGTATCGAGTTCCATTTTGACGGTGGTTCCCTCTATGTTGACATCGATCAGTGGCCTGGTTGGAGCCTTGACTGCTCCGATGACTTCGATTCTGCTCAAGAACTGCACTTCGTCGATGTCCTCTGCTGGTTGCTCTTCGGTCAGCTGGTTTGTTCTTCGTTTTGTTGGTTTGGATCGACAAACTTTGCTGATGTGACCTTTCTTGCCGCACTTCAGGCATTCGGAGTTCAGGAACCTGCATTGACTGCGAGAGTGCGCTTCGCCACAGCCTGCGCAAAGGGACTGGTCGCCCTTGGATGTCCTCTGATCTGCCTGACGTATTCCCTGGTGGTTCCTCGACTGGCTCGAGGAACCTTGGTGTCGGTGTGCTGATTTATTGCGTGACTGGTTGCTGCTCTTCCGAGATGGAGGTTTTTCATAGCCTAACCGATTGGTTGATTCGGTTTTTGCAGCTCCAGTTTTAACCTCGTCGGCGGTATGACGAGTTGCTTCCAGTGAGTAAGCGATTTCGTACGCCGTGGTGAAGTTGTCTGGTTTCTTGGCGATGATCTCATCACACATTTCCCTTGATTCCAGACCCGCGAGCATTTGTTCGATAAGCATTCGATCCAAAAATGTATCATACTCACAGTGGGTCGCAGCTTGGCGCAGTCTCAAGGTGAAACTGGCGATAGATTCTCCTGGCTTCTGCATAATGCTCCGAAATTTGATGCTCTCAGCGAACTTGTTACGAGTGACGTCGAAATGAACTGTCAATTTCGTCTGGATCTGGCTGTATGAGAGAGTTTCCGGGCTTCCGGGACTAACTAGGATCTTCAGGGCGTCGTTAAGCTCAGCACCCATGTAGACACGTGCATAGTGTGCGTGTTGGTCTTCAGGAACTTTGCTCAGGTTCAGCGCCCAGGTAAACCGTGTGAAGTAGTCCGCGATTGTGGTACCGTCGGAAGCGCGGTATGGTTGCATGGAGAACTGTGGTAGACGAGAATGTGTGGGTGACGACTCTAATGCAGAAACGTTGGACTGTCGAAGAGCGTCGGCGATCATCCCAGAGAGTTCTGAGAGTAACTCAGGTGATACTGCTGCCATGGTGAAGAATAGTCAGGAACTGTACCACTAACCCGCAGGGCGATGAACTTAAATTCGGTGCACGTGTTTGCGTTGAGGTTAGGATGCTGCACGTTGTTCACTGATCTTCTTATAGAGGCACAATCTTATTTATCTATCCCACTTCTGACACCACTGTTATATCGTGGGGCATAGATAAATAATAATAACAAATCTCGTTTATAACAAAGTACAAAGTTTATTATTTTTCGTTAGTACTCAAAAAAACAGTTTTATTTTCTTTTCGTTGGCACGGAAACACACTCATGGGTGATGTTACTTCTGTGCCCTCCAGTGAAGAAAAAGAAGGAGAATGGAGTTCTAAAATTGAAGCTTCTAGAACATCATACACAACAATAATTTTTTTCAAATAAGGTGTCACAAGGTGCCCCATCTTCTTTAAACATTTTATGGGGATGGCTACCCCCTAAAGGGGTAGTGAGAAGTTTATGGTTACAAATTTACATTTCAACACTTCGAACCACCTAACATCTAAACCCTTTTTTGCACTCAATGCGCATTTCGCCAACCAATCATCATTAGAAGACGATTAAAATTGTTTATTCATCTTCTGATGATGCTAACATGGTCGGCAAAATGCGCGTTGAGTGTAAAAGTGTTTCGGTGTTAAGTGGTTAGAAGTGTTTAAGTGTGAATTTGTTTCTACTCTGAATAAACTTATAAATTGAGTGACTATAAATTGACACCGACTTCTGTGAGGTTCCTCCTCATAAATTTAAAATTTGTTGTTGATCTGGATCTGTTAAATTTCGTGTTGAAATTCGGTGTTCGGTGAAATTCGGAATCCTATTTCTGAAGGAGACAATACTGAATTGTAATTCTATTTGAATAAAAACATTTAAAAAATCAGTCTCATTACTTAATTTACACATGTGTTTGGTATCACATTGAATCATTGAGCATTGTAAAAGTTTTGAAAATCTGTGATATGTATGAAAGGAAAAACAGAAGGAAAAAATAAAAATAAATAAAATAAAATTTGGAAACCGGTCAACCCCTCCAAAATTTCCATTTCAAAGGACACACACTGTACCGGGTGGGCAAATTTCTATGTTTTTATAGGGTATCTCGGTAACTGTAAGGGCTATGGAAAAATGAACCCACCTTTCCCGACCTCTTTTTTTCGAGATAAATTCATTGGTGAAAACCAGAATTTGCTATATCTTTTCGTTTTCGAGTTGTAAACGAAAATTGATTTTTTTGAGTTTTCGATTGGTGTCGATAACTCGGTTGTTTGTAAAATTAGAAGAAATCTGTTTGCACGTTCTACAGGCACTTTTTTAAGTAGAATAGGATTTCCTTAACAGATTTTTTATATCTTGTGTAGTTTTCGAGTTATGGCATAAACTTCTATTTTTTTAAATGGAAACCATAGTTGGCTATGATTTAGCTAAAAAGAGGATTTTTTTCTCTTTACAACGATATATAGTTTGTGGGGTCTATGATGAGTGTTTATGCGGAAACAGTTAAAAATTTTAATTTTTTGTATAGGTATACTTACTTTGTTTTTTCTTTGCAGGAAGAGTAAGTTTCTATAGTAACACATTGTTACAACAATGTTTTAATAATAATAACTGTTGCTATGGAAATTTACTCCTGCGAAAAGTAACATAAATACATAGTAACAGTCGTATATAATGAATGGTATATTAAACTTAAATAACTAATTATGACATATTAGTGACTAATTAATAATTAATTATAACATATTCATAACAAGAAAGTTTAACACACTTAACAATCAAATTTGTAACAAATAATGTATGTAAAAAATACGATACAATATATTTTACAAAAACAAAACTAGACAGATTAAAAAAAAATACGAGCATGATTATTTACCTAAAGTTTTCAAATTGTCGTCCGTTGTTTGCGATGCACAGTTCATATCGCTTTGAAACACTTTTTTGTTGCATTATAGATGTGAATATTTGAAACGGAATTCAGACAGTCTATAAGATTTTCTCTCAGTTGAACCAGTGTATTATTTGTCTTTTTGTATAAATTGTCTTTAATGGTTCCCCAAAAAAAGAAATCTAACGGTGAGAGATCTGGCGACCGAGGAGGCCACTTTACTGGCCCATTGTTCCCTATCCATTTCTCCCCAAAATTAGTATTTAATAATTCCGAGATTAAATTAGTATTATGGGGTGGTGCCCCGTCTTGTTGAAAAAATACATGTCGTCTTTCGTTAAGTGGCAAGTTGTCTAAAAATTCTTCTACTATGTGGTAGTTTATCATATTGTAATACCGTTGACCATTTAAATTGTCATCATAAAGTTGGTAAGCTAAAATGCGGTTATTATATAGGGCACACCATACACTAAAACCGAAACGTCCTTGATTTTGAACATCAACAGTCTGATGAGGATTATCTTCAGACCAATAATGTTTGTTGTGTCGGTTGAAAATTCGGCACTACTTACGTAACTTTCATCTGTCCAAATTATATTTTTAAAAAATAATTGGTCTTGCTCAATTTGTTGTAGGTACCAATTGCAGAAATCCAGTCGGCGTTCAGGATCAGTTGGAAGGAGCTGTTGTTGTTTCCTTATTGTATAAGGTCTAAATTTGTGTTTTTTTAAAACTGAAAGTGCTCTTCGTCGCGATATACCAATCTCTGCTTCAATTTGCCTACTTGAAATTGAAGGATTTACGACTACCATACCAACAACATTTATGGCAACATCCTCAGCATCTTGAATACGATAATTTTTTGGTCTTGGTTTATTAAATCCTCCGTATTCAACGAGGTTTTCTTTTAGTCTACCAAAGATGGACATATTAGGTTGTCTCCTTTCAGGGTAGCGATTAAAATATGCTTCCGATGCAGCTTCAGAATTATATCCATTTTGAATAAAACACTCTAGCATATTAAACTTTTCGTAATTTTGATACGCCATCGCGCCTTGTCAATTTCTTTAATCGAAACTTTAAAACTATAATGCAAGCAAAAACCAAACATAAACAATTAATCAAACAGTAATGTGTAACTGTGTATTTACATCCCAATATCCAACTGTTCTGTTTTCAAAATGACAGGCGCCTACTGTGCAAAATCATTGAAATTACTATACTGTCCTTTATTAGAAAACATATGTTTTTAACTGTTTCCGCATAAACACTCATCATAGACCCCACAAACTATATATCGTTGTAAAGAGAAAAAAATCCTCTTTTTAGCTAAATCATAGCCAACTATGGTTTCCATTTAAAAAAATAGAAGTTTATGCCATAACTCGAAAACTACACAAGATATAAAAAATCTGTTAAGGAAATCCTATTCTACTTAAAAAAGTGCCTGTAGAACGTGCAAACAGATTTCTTCTAATTTTACAAACAACCGAGTTATCGACACCAATCGAAAACTCAAAAAAATCAATTTTCGTTTACAACTCGAAAACGAAAAGATATAGCAAATTCTGGTTTTCACCAATGAATTTATCTCGAAAAAAGAGGTCGGGAAAGGTGGGTTCATTTTTCCATAGCCCTTACAGTTACCGAGATACCCTATAAAAACATCGAAATTTGCCCACCCGGTACATATCCTATACAAACCCATTTGTATAGGATATCCATGCAATTGTTTCCAACATTAGTTGAAAGATCAAAGTGTTTTTATTTATATTACATATTACCAGAGTTTGGACATATGGTTTTAACCTTGAATGGATCTTATACATATATTCACATAAACATATGTACACACTGTGCCTTAATTAGTAACAAGTTTTTAGCGTATTCATGGTTAGAATAACTCTATCTGACAAAAAGGGCACACTATACTTTGAAGATAATATTCGGTTTTGCTTATCATATCAGTGAACATATCCCATTATCAGAAACCATTCAGCCACAAAAGCACCCGCACACGGGTCTGTATAAAGATATGAAGGGAGTGATCCATTCATAAGAGCCATTCAAAGTTAAAACCACTTATGTCCAAATTCTAGTTGTTACACATATTCAAGTTATTACGCAATACTTTTGTTATGTACCTTCCTAAATACTCTATATACTATAATTTAACTATAGTAGATAAGAGCTGGTCTAATGCTTATCTATTATGTAGTATAAATGGTTAATAAATATGCATATATTGTTTTTAGGTTATCGAAGTCATATTTTCCTATATAAATATGTTAGCGAGAATAGGACCACAAAAAAGGATATTTGACGAAATTAAGACAATTTCTGACACATCCTTTAGATTTGCTACAGAAGAAACTGCAGTAGATTTAGTAGAAGATTTATGTGAAGCTATGCAATTTTTATCCTCCAGAAGATTACATTACAGGTTCTGATGTGTATTACGAATATGACCCTGAGGTATTCTTAATTATTTTAATACTTTAATTCTAATTCTGTTTATTTAATTCTGTTTATTTAGTTCTGTTAATTACCACCCATTAAGTATCCTGTTGTCAGAAGGCCACTATTGAATTGCATGTGTCTATGATGGAATATACCAAAAAAACAAATATAACTGAATCATATTAAAGTGACAAATTAAACACAATAAAAATGGCCTATTACGGTGGTACTATTACTGAATAGATTTAAGGATAAAAGTTTATAGTTACTCTCTGTCACTATATTCATCTATAATCATAGGTTTCCAAAGTTGGCACCACCACCAAAGTTCCCACCAGTGGGTGCTGAGGATTTCCAGTGGGGTGGTAATGGGTTAAGAGGTATGTGGTTACTTATAGACAAAATTGATAACAAGTACTTTTCGTAGTTTTTACACCGCTGCATAAATTTAGATAAAACTATGCTTACCTTATTTGAGCATATACTTTACAGTCTTTTCATATTGGCTGTGTTTCATCAATGTTATGTATAGCAATAGCAGTTTTCAAGATGAAGCACATATTGGCCACTACTTTTTCAGTGATTTAACAGCATAAGCAGTAATGTATCACTAGTTGCTATTTATATCAAAAATATCAAATGGTTTGAATGGGGAAAACTCATAATGGAAGGCATTAAATGATGTTTGTCTTGTAAAAGGGGTGGTGGTCCCAAGAAGTTTGGAAACCTATGGTCTAAATTTACTTTAAAATTTAAATATTTAAAAATCATATATACAAATTATATAATATACATAATTATATATAAAAATTATACATACATACAAATTAAATTATAAATTTAAATATTATACTGTATTTAAATTAAGCTATCACATTACTGGATGTGTCGAACAACTGTATTAACTGCATTATAATAATTCTTAACACAATTTCCAAATATTCATATAAACAATAATTGCAATTATCTTTGTTCATAAGTAATACAAATTATTTGTGATTAGCATGCCCTGTAAAATAAATAAAACACTAATGAAAAAAGAACATGTTGAACTACGTGCTGAACTATAGCACAGCAAATTTATATTTTTGTCAAACTAGAGACTGACAGACGTTGAACTAGTGTCGGCAGGTTGGATTATTGAGCGTTAGCTAGACTAATTTTTATGACATTTATATTTTTTATCTGCTATCATATTAATCATACTACATATTTTTTAAGGCAATTAAAATGATTACCAGTTTACTTCGACCAGAAATACTGAATATTTTAGTTTTGTCTAAGACTTTACCAAATGGCTTGAAATATGACAAAGTGGAAAAATGGTTTGGAACAGAGTATACAGACATGGGTAAAATCTACATGTGTACATTTATATGGAACATTTGTCCTATATATACCAATTATTTTTGCAGAAATTCCAGAGGTTTGGATGAAGAGGTGGCAGAGTGTTAGTCCTTATCCAGATTTAGATTTACCTCCACCTAATCCATATTTAACAACTGATTTCTCAATTTTGTCAGATTCAAAAAATCATCTGGATTACCCTGAAAAATTAATAGATACGCCCTTTCTTGAGATGTGGTATAGGAAAGACCAGAAGTTCAAATTACCGTTAGCATACTATTACTTCTATTTAATCAGTCCTATGGCATTGGAATCAGCATCAAGGTATAATCATATATACAAATCAGAGAGCCAACTGGATTAACCAATTAGAGACTATTGTTCACTGTCAGGAAATGCAAATTGAAAAGGGGATGAAAACAAATGCCCCTATCTGAGTGAAGGTGTAGTATGGAGATATCCAAAAAAACGTCAACTCTGGCTATGAACGAGTGAGATGGAAATAGCGGTCATGTCCAAGCTTTTCTGTTATGTCAAACTTTTGACAAGTGACTGTCACAATTTGTAAAATAGACAAAGGCTGTCATATGATGTGACAGTCTTGACAAGTAAATAAGGTTATAAATTCGATTAAGGGTAGAAATACCTCTTTTTTTCTCGGCCAGCTTTGATGACGTTTTTTTTTTATGGCTCTATATTTCGTTTTAAGAAAATAGATTACTAACAAAATGAAATTAACTGATCCTAAATCTAAAATTAATATATGATTCATTGGCTATTGCCTAGCAATCAATATTTTTAACTGATTAAATGTCACATTAAGCAAAATAAATGCAACCTATGCAATCACATAGGCATTGGGCACAACATTGTTTACAAAAGTTACTAAACTGTCCATTTGGGTAGGTATATCAATTTACTTTTACTTACAGTGAACAAAATTTACTAGAATTATTGTATAACTACTTCAATGGTATCCATAAGCTTTCCTTTTCACCCAAATTAGCGGCTTCTGATTCATTAAATTTATTTTCATTGATTTTTTTTTCAGCCCTGTGATGTTAGACATGTTGATAAACCTTCTTGTAGTTTCTATGTCTGAGGAACTATATCCTGCCACAAGTGCTGATTTGTCATACAGTTTCATTACACATGATAAGGGCCTAATAATAAAAGTTAATGGTTACAATGAAAAGCTTCCGGTTAGTATTAATACTTGTATGCATTTTACCATTTAACAACAGCCAGTTCAGTGATGAATATTAGATTTGTAGTTAATATGTTACCAAATATTAATTTATAACGTAGTTTTTCAACTTGATAGTCTTCTGTAAAAAACTAATTTATTGTGAATATCACTACAAATCATGAGTACTCTATGGGACTAAGTAAGTCCCTTGGCCATCCATACACTTCTGCCAGCAATATTTCCACGATTCGAAGTCGGTTGTGTAAACAGCTTCCGGAATGTCTTTTAAAGTTCGCGTCGTAGCTGCTTTGACAGCATCCAGGGTCTCGTGGCAGTGTCCTTTGAGGGCGGTTTTAAGTTTTGGAAAAAGAAAAAAGTCTGGGAGGGCCAGGTCGGGACTGTAGGGCGGCTGGGAAATCGTTGAAATCCCATTCTTGACAAGGTAACTGCTCACCACGCAGCAGGTGTGATTTGACTCTTTTTTCAATCTTTTGAGCACTTCCACGTAAAAAGCACGCTGCTCAATTGATTTCTGCATTTCGGAGTTTCGACCGAGTTTTATCACAGAGTACACTCAAAAGACGATGTTGCCCAAACAAGTGGTTGCAGACGACTGCCCAACTCGCCGTTTCAAAGATTAGACTTCCCACCACCAAACCCGCCAGCTGCGAGCGTGCCGCCAAGTATAGTCGCATGAGGAGAAAATTAGTTTCATTTTGCTATATAAAATATTGGTTTATAAATGTTTTATAAAATATTGGTGGATTGTAACTGAACTGTCTCAAAATAGGTCAAATAATCAAAATAAGTCATAAATAAAAATTGTTATCACTTGGATTGGCATGTCAGTTTTGGATGTGAATTGTTTTTTTTTTAACTGACTAACACTGAGACTTCTTTTAATAACCATTTTGATATGTTTTTGTGTTTGTAAAAGATAATGCAGCAAAATTAAGAAAATCTTTTTTTAGTTGGTTATAGATGTTATATCAAAGTATTTGCTAACACTCAATGACCGCATTACAGAAAACATGTTTGAGGCGGTAAAGGATAAAGTAGTGAAAAGTTATTACAATAAACTTTTGAAACCAAGTACTTTAGCAAAGTAAGTTAAATATATTATAGTTTGTATGACATGTATATTATTAATTATTCAAATATTTTCAGAGATATTAGATTGAATTTGTTAGTTACTAGTTACTGGACTCCTGTGGAAAAGTATTCTGCTCTTGTGGGTATTACATTCGACCAATTAAAACGATATTATCAACAATTTATAAAATCATTGTATGTAAAAGCTTTAGTGCAGGGTAATGTTTCATCAGAAATTTCTTCTAAAACAGTTAACAAGTTCATAGAAAGTCTTAGTTTTGCCCAACTTCCTGATAATTCTTATCCAAAGGTGAGAGATTTAACTGTTACTTAATTTTAATTTAATATAATCATAAATATATAGTTCAGAGTGGCTCAAATACCAAAAGGACAAAAATGCTGTAGAGTGGAGGGCTTTAATAAGAATGATTCCAATTCACTAATCACAAACTATTATCAGTCTGGACCCTTTTCGATTAGGAATAGTGTTATTATTGAAATAATTATGGTAAGCACGTTTTTCCAAATATTGCTACTGGTTTGAGAATGTATCAGAATATTCCAATTTTAGTTGATAATTGAAGAACCACTTTTTGATATACTCCGTACTAAAGAACAGCTCGGTTATCATGTATACTGTTCCATCAGAGATACTTTTGGGATACTGGGTTACACAGTGACAGTAAATACTCAAGTCACAAAATACAAGTCTGCATATATTGACGAACGTATTGAAGAGTTTCTAAAACACACCCAACAGTTATTAGCTGACCTGACAGATGAAGAACTGGACCAAACAAAAGGAGATTTAATTAAGACAAAGCAGTGCTCTGATGTACATTTGAAAGAGGAAGTGGATAGAAATTGGGCAGAAATCAGTAGTGATGATTATTTGTTTGATAGACTGAAACAAGAAATTGAATGCATTAATGATATTAAAATTGAGGAAATAAGGGAATGGTGGAACAAACATAATATTTTTGGATCCCAAGAAAACTTTAGGAAGCTAAGTATTCAGGTAATCAATAATATTTTCAGACAATATGTACCTAAGATTATTATACTTATAAGTAGTGGCATTAATTAGAAAATTGCAATTTGAATTTTTTTCCCTGCTAGGTACCCTAGGTAAAGTTCCACTGGAAATTTGTCTAAATGTTGATGTGACATTAAACTTAAATGTTTGATTATTATCGAAATACTATTTTTTATTTCTACATAAGCATAAATTATAAACAAATGTTATACATATACAGGGTGGGCCATTTTAATATATGTGCCTAAATATTTCACCAGGGAAGCTCCAAATCGAAAAAAGTCTTTACAAAAGTTGTCGAGCATGAAAAGGGCCATCTGACGGTAACCTTTTATTTGACCTTGAACTTGACCTTCAAGATCAAGTTGAATTTTTGATTTTTTTTTTTTTTTTTTTTTTCCTCCTTCAGGAGCCGTCCTTGTACTATCCGGTTATACTGCAGCCTCTTGGGCTTTTTGTATTTTCTCCTGTACCGGTTTACTGCACCCAGTCTAAAATCTTTGTTCCCTGCACTAATTTGTACAGGGTCATATCTGGCTGTGCAGTGTAATCTTCTGGTTCCATAAAGGGTTTTCCATATATTGCTTGCCGTTTGCGATCCAAAGCCTCACACTGACAGAGAATGTGAAGGGCTGACTCCGTTTCCTTGTTGCACATTCTGCATCTTAGGTCTCCGTTGTACAGGCCCATTTTATTTAGGTGTTCTCGAACAGGAAGATGTCCTGTGCGTAACCCTACTATAGTGCATAGCTGTTTCCTGTTCATTGCTAACAGTTGCTCGGCTACGGGTTTTGATGGTTCTTTAATGAATTTCTTCCCATGTATTTGTCTGGGCATTTTTCTCCAGTATTCTTTGTGTTGTTGTTTGACCCACTCATTAATATGTCCCCTGATGACTGTTTTTGCCACTCCAAGGGCCGGTTCGGGGCCAATATAATCTTCCGACGATCCATTTCTGGCTAACTCGTCAGCTTTCTCATTGCCTTCGATACCCTGATGACCTGGCACCCACATCAAAGTGACCTTGTTGTGAGTTGCCAGCCTTATCAGTTCTTCTTTGCAATCCCATACCAGTCTTGATGTCACCTTAGCGTTGCTAAGGGCTTTTAGGGCAGCTTGACTGTCTGAACAAATTCTGATCCGCTTATTAATATATGCCCTCTTATTATTGATCCTCAAACATTCGAGAATTGCGCAGACCTCTGCCTGAAATACAGAGGTAAACTTTCCTAGTTGAAGACTCTCTTTGTGTTTATTTTGCACACAATAGATGCCAGCACCAGTTCCATTATCAGTCTTTGACCCGTCCGTGTACCAGGTCAATTCATTGATGTTTGGTCTATTGACCGTATTTCTGTCCAACTCGTTCCGATCTTGGATAATAATCTCGAAATTATTGTTGAATTGGTATTTTACAGTCATATGATCTGTTCTCATACCAAGTATGTTACTCGTCATATGATTCATTTTTGTGTGGCCCGTCTTTCAGTATCCCTGAAGTTGGGTGAATTCTCCAGTCTGAACATTGCCATGCTGGCCTCCCCCTTTGAATTTTTGATAGAAACACCTAATTTTGACCCCGTATTCAGAAAGAACGGTAAATTTTACGTTCAGATAGATGTTTGCTCTTTTTTTAAAAAATTTTTTTTAGGGGTCATTTCAAGGTCAAAATTACAAAAAACTTCTAATAACACCAAAAAATCATGAAAAAATTATTTTTCCTTACACTTTGCGTAAAAGCGGTGCTTGAGGTAGTGTTTAAAAAAAAAAAAAAAAAAAAAAAGAACTTACAATTGCCTCTAACCTTACTTTTAGCGTTACCCAGAAACAATGACGTGGACGTAGTAAGGACTGTTTCCTTTGGGGTGCTTGATTACCGCGAGTCCCTTATGCGAGAAAAATCGCATAATATTAAGATAGTGGTAAATGCACAAATCAGAATACACAGAAAAATGTGACTACTATGTAGACGATGAAAATAGCAGTTATCGTTTTAAACACGGAGTAATTATTATAACAAAAAATTTTGAAATATCAATTACAAAATTTGATTTCACTTTTTATTCCGTCTAGCTTCTTACTTCTTCCCACATTTTTTTTAGTTTAAAAAATAAAATAAGACCGTGATAAATATTACTGGCTCGAATTATTATCTGAATCCTTATAATGGCTGATTATCCTCCAAATGAAGTAGTGGATATGATAATGATTTTAGGGGAGTGTCATAATAATTATCGTGATGCTGCGAGGTGTTACGCTCAACATTTTCCAGGAAGAAGGCACCCTAGTGACATGACAATACGCAGTTTAACTGCCAGAGCTCGTCAAGGACACCTTGTTCGCCAACGTAGACGTCGAGAATATGATGAAAAAAATGCTCATGTTCTTACTATTCTTGCAGCTATACATCTTAATCCTCATATTAGCAGTCGTCAAGTTGAAAGGGAAATCGGTATACCGAGAAGAATATTTCTGAGAATTCTGAGAAGCCTTAATTATCATGCTTATCATATTACTCTTGTCCAAATTAAGACCAAATCATATTCAATTAAGGATTAAATTTTACCAATGGGCTTTGCAAATTGTAGAAAACCATCCTCATTTTTTAACTTTCTGCTTTTCTCCGATGAGGCTATATTTCGTAGCGATGGACAACTGAATAGGCACAATTGTCATTATTGGTCAAACGAGAATCCACACTGGCACAGAAATGTAGACCATCAGCATCATTGGAGCTTCATGGTATGGTGTGGAATTATGAATCGATATCTGATTGGTCCTTACTTTTTTGAGCAAAATATTAATAGAAATAATTACTTAGAATTATCAAGACTGGTTGCCAGAGTTATTGGAAGATGTTGATTTGGAAACAAGATGAAGAATGTGGTTTCAGCAAGATGGTGCAGCACCACATTTTGCACACATCGTACGTAATTTTTGAATGAAAATTACAAAGGCCTATGGATTGGAAGAGGAGGTCCAGTTAACTGGCCACCTAACTCTCCTGATTTGACAGCTCTATATTTTTATTTATGGGGTTATTTAAAAAATGTTGTTTATCAACTACAGCCTACAAATGTTGCAGATATGCAAGATCGCATTCGCTAAGCATGCGCTAATATACCTAGACAAACTTTACTTAACACCATACGTCATTTTCAAAGGCTTTTAACTTTGTGTCTACAGGCAAACGGAGGCAACTTTGAGCACTTGCTCAATGGTTAAAATAATAACCGTAATGAAGAATTAGTGGTTATCATTTTCACCGATAGTGAGAGGCAAGGGGACTCACGGTAAACAAGCACCCCGAACGTGAGAGGCTAGGGGACTCACGGTTAACAAGCACCCTGAACGTGAGAGGCAAGGGGACTCACGGTAAACAAGAACCCCGAAAGTGAGAGGCAAGGGGACTCACGGTAAACAAGCACCCCAAAAGAAACAGTCCTTACTACGTCCACGTCGTTTCTGGGTAACACTAAAAGTAAGGTTAGAGGCAACAGTAAGTTCTTTTTTTTTTAAATACTACCTCAAGCACCGCTTTTACGCAGTGTAAGGAAAAATCATTTTTTTCATGATTTTTTGGTGTTTTTAGACGTTTGTTGTAATTTTGACCTTGAAATGACCCCTAAAAAAAATTAAAAAAAGCAAACATTTATCTGACCGTAAAATTTCCCGCTCTTTCTGAATCCGGGGTCAAAATCAGGTGTTCCTATTTAAAAATTCAATTTGACCTTGAAGGTCAAGTTCAAGGTCAAATAAAAGGTCACCGTCAGATGGCCCTTTTCATGCTCAACCGCTTTTGTTGACTTTCGATTTGGAGCTTCCCTGGTAAAATATTTAGGTGCATAGATTAAAATGGCCCACCCTGTATATTACGAAAATATCCAAATTCTAAAAAAAAAACAAGCAAATTTTTATGTGATATCAAGCTACTAATGTAATAAGATCACAATTATTAAAATACGCATTATGTAAGATAATGTCACATTTTACAAAACTTTTCTGTCAGCATGTCCAACCTACTTCATATTTTTTTTCATATTGTATTCTATAGAGACATCCAAAAAAAAACGTCATCAAAGTTGGCCGAGAAAAAAAAGACGTATTTCTATGCTTAATCGAATTTATAACCTTATTTACTTGTCAAGACTGTCACATCATATGACAGCCATTGTTTATTTTACAAATTGTGACAGTCACTTGTCAAAAGTTTGACATAACCGAAAAGCTTAGACATGACTGCTATTTCCATCTCACTCGTCCATAGCCAGAGTTGATGACGTTTTTTTTTGGATGGCTCTATATAATAAAAATGTCCACAAGATGTCAGTATTTCTTAATTATATTTAGATGTGAAATTTTTTACCGAATCTCCCACGAGCTTGAATAATCACCAAAAATTTTATCGAGATCTAGAATGTTGTGATAATTATCTGAAATTGAAGACGAAAGATAATATTTCTACAATATTCGAGACCGAAAATTCAAGCACTAGGGAGATTAGTGAAATTTTGAGTGAAAAAATGTTGGAAAATTTTCCGACTAGTATTAACTAATTTTACAAAACAATTTTTGTGTAATTTCATTTGATACCATAAAGTTCCTGCATTTTGTTATGTCATGTGATGCAGTTATAAAATGAAAAAAATGCGATTAACATATGGATTAATTCAAGAATTTGTTTTTTACTTTTGTTGATTTTTTTTATTTAAATCGTAAATTTCAGTGTTATTTTGTTATTTTTTTTTGTAATTTAAAATAATCTCACATTCCACTATTTTATTTTTTGTGTACAACGTAGAAATCATCAAACAGAAGAAAACTAGAAGTTGCTTGTGAATTTTAAATATTCAATACCTAATTAATATATGGTTTTCCTTCATGTGAGATATATAGCCTATTAATTTACTGCATAATTTGTACATGGTTACAATTAATAGCCTTTATTTTTTTACTCACTTTTTTTAAATTTTTGATTGATTTTAAAATAATGAAAATCATTTCTACACGACACGACTCTACGTAGAATCCAGACAAGATTTTTGCTAAAGCTGTTTCCGTACTTATACAGGTGGTATAAAAAAATAAGTTTTTTTTTTTTTTGTTAATGGAACACCCTGCTGTATATTTTAATAAATTTAGGTGGATTTCATTTTAATTACTAATATGTATATATTTATATACTCTAAAAAACTAAAAAAAAGTAATTAAACTAAAAGACTAAATTAATTAAACTGTAAAGACTAAAACTGATTTAACTTCGGGAGTTTTAATCTACTGATGATCCCAACATGGTAGGCAAAATGTGTATTAAATAAAATTAAAATTAGTAGTAGTAACATTGACAACATAATATACAAATTTATTTTCTTCCATTATTAATTTTATGTGTAGATTTGATTGTATTTCTAATTGCATGTTAATTGTTTGAAGGAGTAGTAGCTATAGTTAGCAGCATGGGTATTTGTACAAGTCCTATACAAAACACAATGTCAAATGAATATTTAATAATACTTAATATCTTAATTTAATAATATCATAATTGAAAACAATGCAACAAATATCCTATTATCAGAAAAAATTATTATTAATAGAAATTACAAAATTCTAAGCAATAAATGTTAAACATTAAACATTTTGGTACAATGCATAGATATTCGTACAAAAAAAGAGAATGTTTTTAAACAGCCAACTAATATTTGGCGGGGTAACTATTCTATTGATATATCTAGACAATCCTTATGACATTTTGAGAAAAAATACCTAAAAGGCGTATTGCAGTAAAAATGGCAAATATCAGTTGTTCTTCGACAAATATTTTAATCAATGCCTAACAGACTTAAAAGTGTCACACATCAGAATGTTGACTTGATATCTATGCTTAGAAAATGTTTGATGTTTTATTTATATCTTTTGTAATTTCTAATTTTTTGTAATTTCTAACAAAAACCTGGACGTTTTCCACGAAACACCGAACTACTACACTTTTCTCGACGCGCGTTTCGCCAACCGCATCTTCAGGAGAAGATTAAAACTGTAATTTCTGTTAATAATAAAGTGGTTTCAGATCAATGGAGACATTTATAGTTGTTATATTATTTTCAGTTGTAATGTTAATAGCCTTGTGTATAAAATATTAATAAAAGTTTGCTTGACATTGTGTTTTGTATAGTACGAATGTTCATGCTGCTGCCTGTAAATTACTGGTATCTCTTTAGGCACTATTTTGATTAGATATACATATGAGTATGTTACAAACTAGAATTTTCGGTAATACCGTTTTAGGTTATTGGTCATGATCCAAAACGAGAAAAAGAAGATAATATTTCCTCAGGTGAGGATGTTGGAGGTTTGTTGTGTTATTACAATTCTAACATTTATTCAATTAATTACCTTTTAGATAAACCATCCTCAGAGAGACTAAAAATTAATCTGCTAGGTACAGAAGAAATGTGTAAAATTGAAAATAAACAAGAGGATTATTTTGTCAATAATGTAGAGAAATTTAAAGAAACTTTATATTTGTATCCAGCACAGAACAAAATTAAATAAAGTGCATTTTTATAACATGTATATTTTATTTTATTTTATTTTTATACGAATTACCCTTGGTCCCTGATGGATCACTGCGTGGTTCGAACTATCGAGGACATGCTAATTTGATGCCTTCTTACTATGAACAACTTATAAATAAATATTATAGAAAAATATACATGGTGTCCTATTATAAAAAACTAAAGTTTCTATTTATTTATCTAGATCTAGTTAGCTATGGAAAACCGTGGACAGTGCTTAAAGACTCCAAATTTCGAGCCATTTAGAACAGTGAAAACCTGGAATATACTACTGCACACTTTTCTTTATAAACACCGGTATCAATATAGGGAACCCATTTTAAATATAGCGCCAGTTCTAAATAAATTAAAGTTTTGTAGTCCCAGGATTTTGTGACCTTATGATGTATTTTAAAGCTGAGATAAATGTTCATACAACCAGTTGTCATGACCCTAATAAAGAATTAAAAATCAATAATGTATCTAAGTAACAGGTCAACAGTCAGTGTATACAGAAATATAGTACAAAATTTCTTGTGATGTACGTCTGACATTTGACACTTTAAATTAAAATGTTTAAATTATTAGGGTTATATTACACATAATTATTTACACAAAATGTCCAGGAAAGGCTTTTTAATTAAAGTAGAACTTGATGTACAGAAAGTAAGTAAAGTAGTCAATATTAGGAAGAACCAAATTCATGGCCACAAACAAATATCTGCTGTGTTTAGTAATTGTTCAAAAATTATAAACTATGAACATCTTTTAGATCACATGCCCAGGGGTATGGCTATGCACAAATGGAAAAGTTTCCTTACAAATCCACATGCTTGATTCATGCATTCAAACAAGGAGCTGTAAACCACTTTTTCCAATACATTGTCACGAAAAGTTTGTCTTTTACAAAACCTTTCACAATGATAGAAGGCTAAATGAACTACAGAGAAGCTTAAGTATAATTTTTGGAATATATTAATGGTTTTTAACTTTGATGTTTTATCATATTTGTGACTAAGAGCATTAGTTATATAATATTTCTATAATCTAAAACAGAAAAATGTTACAATATAAGTTAGGTAGTATACAATACAATTAGTTACAGTAATACAGTGTCACTGATGTACATTATACCTGTAGTTTGCATGCTTAACTTTTTTAGATAACGAGTGGTTTTATGCTGAATTGATTCAGTGGCAAAATTGTGAAGAAGGATGTGTATTAGCATCATTTCAAACTACACTAGATGATTTACTTTACCCTAGTTCACTTAGAGGATCAGTAGCTGGAATAGACATAGATTTATTAATGGAACCAACAAAAGTATTTCCTGTAAATTTAGTTTGTCTCATATACTAATTATTTCTACTCACTGGTGTTTTACTTATTAGGGCACAATTGCTCCAAAATTAGAAGTCAGTACAAAAACAACAATAGAAGAAACTGTGTGTGATTTAAAGTCGGAAGAAGGAAGTAGAGTAATACCAAAATTACTTACATCCACAATTTTACCACCAAAGAAAACTCGGCCAAGGAAAGTGTGCCATTCTATTGCATTTAGTAGGTAAAGCAATATCTATAGCCCCCAAAAATTCCTTTTTTCTTGTGGTTTTAATATAGGGCTCAGAAACATGCATCTATTAAAGAAAAAAAAAGTAGACCACCTTTTCAATACCGCAGAGCAGAAGATAACTTAATACTAAGAAATAATCCAAATATTGTAGGAAACCAATTTTTCAAGAACAATACGAGTGGTCAGTGTGCTAGTACAGTACCTGTTTGTCACTGCTACTGCAAGTAAGTGTTACAAATCAAGCATGCTTATTTATTAATCATTTCATTTTTAAAACAGTTTAAGATCCAAGAGCATGGAGAGTATACCTTTTCAGACCGATTTTGACAACAGAAGAGGTCCAGAGATCGTTCACAAAAAATCTTGTAAGGTTTTTCATTATATACATATTTTGTAATAGTCTATAACAGAGTTAGTTGAGTTTAACCCTTTCAACTCAATTCTACAAAATGTATAATTATAAAGCAGTCTCGATGTAGCCAAACAAAATATTATTAGAAATTAGAAGTAGTAACGCACTTGCTAATTTTTAGAAAAACTCTATTTTCATAGTTTGTATAGTTTGAAAAAAAAAGAAATATGTTGTTTTGAAACAAAATTGCAAAATTTGGAACGTGAATATTTCAATTCACGTTTGTTAACTTTCAAAAGAAATTTATTTATTTAAGAGTACAAGTAATTTTTTGACGGACAACCTCATACACACTTTAAAAATCAGAAATTTAGGAAACAAAACACTCTAATCAGCTGTTTGATGCTAACTGTCAATTAGTATTATTTCGTACTATAACTATGAGTATCAATTAAAACTTAGAGTGACGCGGCATGCATGAAAAAAACATTCTATATACTGTTTAGGCAAGAATTCCCAAGTTTGTTTTATTGCATTAAAAAAAAAAGTCTAGATATTGATATTTGTGGATGCTCAATCATCACTCAACTTTGTTCCAAATATTTTTTATTGGTTTGAAGTCCGGAAATTGAGCTGGCTATTCAAAAATCGAACTTTGTGAATGTGAAGCTAATTTTTCACCGACTCAGCCGAATGTTTCCAACCATTGTTTTGTTGGAAAGTCAAGTTATCTTGCATTATTTGAGCAGCATGTAGTAGCATATAAATGTTCCTTTTAAATGTAATAAATCCATGGAACCCATTAATATGAACAAATGGATCAATTATAGCCCAAATGAAACAGTTCCAGATTTCAGATTTTAACGTTACAAATTATACATACTCGTGCTTCTTTTTTTAAAACCATACAAACGAACTCTGAATATAGAGTATTACTAGAAATTTTGTTATAAAATTCATATGAGATTTTATCTACGACTGTGCAGGTATACTTTTTGTTTTATCATTATCAAATTAGTTTATTAGAGTTATAGAATAGTCAGGCTAGTCACATTATGTGATGGGTATGTTATATAAAAAAAGATACCAGGTATATAAAAAACAGAAATAAAAAGTTTATTGACAATAAACTATATTTTCTAAAAAAAATTATTAAACTATTAAAGAAAATGACGGTCGCCCATATTTATATGCACTTGAGCTCTTATTTTAACTGAGTCGATAATGTGCTGCAGTATCCATAGTGTTCCAATCATTTCTTCTTGACAAAACGTTGCTGAAGGTCTTCCATATCGCCAACGGGAGTTTTAAAAATTGTATTTTTTTTTTTTTAGATAAGGCCTGAGAAAAAAATCATAGTGTATAAAACAAAGTCGCTTCCCGCTGTCTGTCCCTACCTATGTATGCTTAGATCTTTAAAACTACGCAACGGATTTTGATGCGGTTTTTTTTAATATATAGAGTGATTCAAGAGGAAGGTTTATATGTATAATACATGCATAATATAGTACAGAAACACTGATAATTTTAGAGGTTTCTAATGTGATCGTCATAAACCGTGCGAAGCCGGGGCGCGGGTCGCTAGTTTACCTATATAATTAATTGTTTCCCTAGTGGTATGCGCACGAGCTCCATTTTGTTGCATGCAACATTTGTCCAAAACGTGTTAAGATTTCTAAATGGTACTTCCTTGCATTTAGTGTTCCATTAAAAAAGAAATAGGTCCAATAATCCTCCTTCTGCTCACAGCTGCCCACACTCCAATTTTTTGTGGGTGTGTTTTGATTTGAGCTTCGACATCACTGCTATTTCCATCTCCTTCATAGCCAGATTTCATATTTTTTTAAAATGTTTCAGATGCGGCATGCCGCCGTGATAAAGAATATATTTTTTGTCCTATATGTTCCAAGTATGATGGATTATTCAGCTCCAGTTGTCCAAAAATGGTATACTAGCATTCAACATTGTAATAATTGTAAGAATTTGTATTTTTATTTTTTTTTTTTAGAAGCAGTGTACTAATACCAACAAGCCATTAAAATTGTGTTCATATTGTAGACAAAGTCAGAAGTATCATTTGCCTTCTAGCAATGGATCACCTTGTAGTTCCGATATCTTTGAAGGACAAGAGAAGAAATTGTGTTTTTGCGTACCATCTGAGAAATGTAGTAGTTTAGCTCAACAATTGCATGAAAAATTAACAAAAACATTAGAAAGTAACAGTAGATTCTTTCACAATTGCATTGATTGTAATGATGAAACTTAGTGTATTCATCTTTTTTTTCATATAAGTACAAAAATCACACTTGTCCATAGCTTGTTTTAAATACAAAAAAATTTAATCGTATTTCATACTTATTTCCTAAAGTAGTTGTTGCTTTAATAAATCGTAGGATATCAAGTTGTGATACAAGTAATAGAACATACACTTTGTAGTGTAATTTTTTATTGCTGCTTAATTTAACTTCTATTATACAGGGTGTTTCAAAATTCACTACGGGGGTTTTTAGGGCGTATTTTTCAGGTGAAAATAAGATTTTTTTGCTATAAACATCTTATATTATATTATTATTATACATTATATAGACATCCAAAAAAAAACGTCATCAACTCTGGCTCTGAACGAGAGAGATGGAAATAGCGGTCATGTCTAAGCCTTTCTGTTGTGTCAAACTTTTGGTAAGTGACTGTCACAATTTGTAAAATAAACAAGAACAAATAAAGACAGTCTTGACAAGTAAATAAGGTTATAAATTCGATTCGAAGAATAGAAATACGTCTTTTTTTCTCGGCCAACTTTGATGACGTTTTTTTTGGATGTCTATAATATTAATAGGTAATTATCAAGCTGAACAAAATACTCACTTTAAATTTGTTACACATGTATAAAAGCAGTAAAAGCTATAAGTGTAAAGACTAAAAGTCTAGTTTAATAGGATTGGGGTCAATGGAATCAGTGAGGTCAGTGGGATCATTGGCCGCAGCGATAGCTCAGTGGATAAAGCGCCACGTGAGAAGATGGCGATTACTCCGAGAGATATTATCAGCGAGGGTTCGAATCCTGCCTGTGGCAATTGGCACCTGTCACAGGGTTTGGTTGTGTGTTCTACGTCTTTTTCATGTGTATTCTCTCTCTGCACAATCGTAATGATTCCTAGAGGGAGAATGTCAATTTCTGTGGTGTAATTTATTTATTTTTTATAATTGGAGTCAAACGAGGCTGTGATTCTTATGGGATGTTGACAGCTGCCAATGGAACAAATTTAGTAGATAAAAGTTGGACGTCCGTCCATACTACCGAATGATGTGATGTAACCAATCTTTATTTAAGTGCGCTGTGTAGCAAATTTCATGCAGAATCCAATTATGTAAGAATATATGGGGTAGTAGTATGGGGTAGTATTTACACATGTGTTCGTTGCATTTCTGGTTTAACCAGAAGTGGTATTCAGATACCTAATTTGTTAAAACAAACACTTACATCTGGTACACACGTTCCACATTTTTAAATAATTTTCCATACAACAGTGACATGGTCTCATTGACATAATAATTGTGTATTTGTTATAACATAACATACCTAACCCTGTTAGTAGGCCTGTCACTTATTTTACAATGGAAGGTTCTTGAAAAAAAAGCACAACTGTATATCTCTATGATGAAAATACGTGTAAAACCACTTAAATATGTCTTCTCTCTTATGGGGTTTTATATAATTTTTTTTTGTTCCGAATTCAGCATTATTCAGTGATTCATAACCTACCAATTAAAAAACGTACCATCGACAGAATAAACACAAAATTAATAATACAGGTTTACCGTTTTGACAGGTAACATTTTGTTTTGCATGCATGGCCTAGTACAGTGGCAGTTGGTGATATTTCAGTTAACCATCTTGAAAACGACGCATGGGACCCACTTCACTTTTTTAGCTGATGACTATACACCTCTTTTTTTTAAGAAAGGATTTATAGTGAAAAAACCATCAGCAAAGTTTTGCGAAAAAAAATTTTCAAAAAACTGCAGAACACCCTGGGATCTCAGTGACGCTCTGTGGAATATTTGCAGTATATATTTTTTTCATAATCTAGAAACAAATACAAGGAGAGGTTTTTCGATTTGTTACAATTTTTTTTTTCAAAAAGTTATGACCATTTTAATTTTGGGAACCAAATTTATTATCTATATTTATTTATATTTGTTTCTAGATTATGAAAAAACATACTGCAAATATTCCACAGAGCGTTACTGAGATCCCAGGGTGGTTTGCAGTTTTTTTGAAATTTTTTTCGCAAACTTTGCTGACGGTTTTTTCACTATAAATCCTTTCTGTAAGAGGTGTATAGTCATCACTTAAAAAGTGAAGTGGGTCCCATGCGTCGTTTTCAAGATATGGCTAACTGAAATATCACCAACCGCCACTGGCCTAGTACTAATTGTCTTGTCACTGTACATCATGATTTCATAAGAATTTCCATCTCTATTTAAGTAACAGTTTTTTTTTTTTTTTAATGGAACTTCCTATTTTTTTATTTGTTGAATTCCACTTGTTCTGATTACAATGATATAATATATTATGCCATACTGTCTTCTATTAGTCCATGAAGTATTATGCATCTAAACCCATCAGAAATTCCGTGTGAAAATGTGTTTCTTAATTCTAATAGTTATCGATTGTTTCATGTTTTCCACAGAAGAGACGTACATATGTGCAAAAATATACAAAAAGTCAAAGTTAGCTAATGGTTTTGAAATTTTGCATACATACAAATTATAATTTTTAACGCTGAACAACTTTCCTTAATAGTATTTCTTTTTAGAGGGCTTATTAAACATGTATTGAAGTATAAAAAATAATTTATTGTTATTTTAATACAAAATGGCGGAGATACAGCCAATCTTCGACCGCGCCTTTTTTTTTAAGGTCTTTCACGGCCGGACAAATTTCTCAGAAAACTGAAGACCTAGAACAAAAAACGAGAAATGTTCTTAATCTACATACTATTGGCTAGAGAAGTACGTAGGGGTTTGTTTTTAAATCGATTTTTGTGCAAATGGCGCACTTATGGAAAAAAAACTCGATTTTCGGCCAAAAAATCGGCAGTAAATAGTTTATAAAAAATAAAATTTTCATCAAATCAAAAAACGGCTATGTACTTCTATGGAAAATGTAATTGGGAAGCTACAGTTAAAATTTCAGATCGATCCATTGAACGGTCTCCGAATAATCTTTCCGGCCAGTTCGAAAAAAGTGGTTTCGAGAAAAACGCGTTTAAAGTTTTATGAGCACTTAAATTTTCAAAATATCTTTTTTACCTTTAATCTGCGATGCCTGCTCCATAAATTTGACCATCTATATTGATGTTCGCCTCCTCCTCTTCTTTTCTGGATGATTTTAAAGACAATCGGGCCTTTTTTTGCTGCATCAGTAAGAGAGCGCTCAGAAAAAAATCCGAGAGCGCGAAATTTCCCGCTCAGAGTTGATCCCAAAAGGTCTCGATCAAAATTTATTTGTCTTTTACACCTCTTTTTTCACTTTCCTGGGACACACAGTATAAAGAGTGTCGCTGTCAAGAGACACAGTGAAACTGCATATTACTTGAGTAAAAATATTGCGATTTAACTAAACTTACCTTTGTAAAAATGTTATTGGTAACCAAAATACAGGGTGTCAAAGTTATGATTTTAGTTTCAATTTTCGTAAACTTCTTTAAAAAACTTTTTCACAAAATTTGGTGATTAGTGTTTTCGATTCATTTTTTTCGTTTTCACAATTCATTATTTGTAATTGTACAGACTTTCTCAAAAAAAATTGTATAGGTCGCTCCTTGTGTCAGTTTTAGTGTTTTAAAATTGCTAGTTGTTAATCGGGCCACTATTTTAACAATATATGCAGTCATGCTTATTTTTAAAACAACTATTTAATTTACTGAGAAATTTGAATTTAGAGAGAGATTGAGACAGAGATAACTATTTATATCATCAAATCTTAATTTGTTTTCATGAATTATCAAAATTTGACCTGGATTGTGCCCAAAATTTCCTCCCAGAAATCTATTTGTTTCGGAGATTTGCACGATTGAATAATACTTGTTCAACCCAGTTATATCTAGTATCACTGTTCATAGATATTTGTAGTAGTTGTAGGTAAAACATTTTCGGTAAACATGAGCTACTCATTTTTTATTCCTATAATATTGTATATCAATAATAATTAGGTATACTCATTAGTTATTAGATAGGAGGCTACCTTAACAGATTATATAGAGTAAATGTCATCCTGAAATCATATCAGTCACCTAAAGGCTAAGGACTACTTCTACAACCAGTTTTAGTAAATTGAATGTTTATTATTCCAAAACAAGCCAAAAAACTAACAGAAAACCAAAAGGAAACTAAGTTATCACAAATGCATATAATGAAGAATTCTATGGATATCATACAATTTATTTTTTTTATTTTATTGTTTTAAACATAAATTATAATACAATTCGACATTCACATTACTTACTTTTCTTATTATTGAGTCAATTTCAAAATGTGTGTGTCGTATTTTACCTTTGTAGAATAATTTGCCTTGCAGCATAATTAACTGTATAACTAAAATACAGTTTAAAGGATTGGTTTTAAATTTTAACATATTCAATAATAAATTAGTGCTCCTTTCTTCTATATCACAAAGATATTTAAATAAAATTGTAACAAACTGTGAAAAAAATGATTTCTCCAAATTCTGCATTAATTTTTTCCGATAATGAAACAATTTTTTGAGGATACAATTGCTTATCAAGTTCTGTCCCTTTTTTAAATTGTAACAAATTTAATAATACATATTCTTCAAATGTTTCAGTAGCCGTAAATATTTCATTCCATCGACTAGAAAACTGAACGACAGGATCTGGTTTTATTTCCTTTTTACATGCCTTTTTATAAAAAAACATTAAAAAAATCATGAATAGGTTTTCTTCCTTTTATGTTGTAATTGTTCCAATACTGTGATTTGTAATTTGATATCAAATTAAAAATAAAACTATAATTAGAATTTTCTTCACTACGATACATTAAAAAATTTATAACAAAAGACATAATACCAGAAGTACTATTGTTGTTACTACCAATTAGAAAATTATTTTGAATAATTATTTTGCAAAAGTCATATGGTAATATTTGTATACACTCCTCATCAACTAGATTCAATATTAATGATATGTTAAATTTTGTATTTTCATTTTCCTGAATTTTCATTGTTTCTAACCATATAAAAATGTTTCTTATATAAGAAGCTTTATAATTATTTGGAATATTAATGGTAAGCAGTAAATTTAAGGATTCTATGTCATTACCTTCAAGTAATTTCATTCTAGAAGTTACAAGCTCAAAAATTTCCTTACTTGGATTTTTTGAAAAATACTTGAGTAAACTTGAAAATATATGTTTGCATAATGATTCACTTTTCTCATTTTCACAATTCATTACTTGTAATACCGTCTCTTGATCAAAAACCTTTGACAAGAATAAGGAATGTTTCTTGACAGACACTGCTTGCATATTAGACAATTTAATAATATATGGCTTTAGAATACTTTCAGGGCACTTGTAAAATGAGTGATACAGAGAAGGTCGAGATGCCTCTAAATAATCACCTTTACAAAATTTGTATATCAATACATCAAGATTTTTTGATATATCTTCTATGTTTTTAAAGTTTGTTGCAAAGGCTTTTTGTAAGTTATATATGTCTAAAACTTCATTATTCTCAACTATTAGTTTTGAGGATGTGGGTATCAAGTTGCTCTCTTTCATTATTTCTATATATTCCTCTGCAGAACATAAAAATGATAATGGTCTGATGAACTTTATTTCGTTCATGTTCTCTTTTCTATTTAGTTGATTGAGACAATACCCTTTGACCATATTATCCAAATCCAAATGACTGTATGACCTAATTCTTGACCAAATTTTAAAAGTCGCTGTTGGACGAGCTTTCATAACATTTTCAAGATTCTCTACAATTACTAATGGGTCGTGTTTTAGATACCAGAGTGGGACCTACAACATATAGAAATTATTTTAAAAATATACATATATAATACCCACTGTTTTTAAATGCTTTAATAATACTCAAAAGGGGAAGCTCTTTCATGACTTACAAAAAGAAATAGATGAAAATAAGAATAGGGTAATCATAATGGGAGACCCGAATAGAAGAGTGGGGAAGAACTAAGAAGGTATCAAATGGTGCCTGGGGAAATACGGAAAAACGACAAAAAAAACTCCAATGGAGAAAAAACAGTTAATTTCTGCCCTAAAAATGAACTAATCATAACATACAATTTAAACACATGTAGGAAATACATACCTACAAGAGAGCTAGCAAGCCATAACAAAAAAATCTTTAATTCACTACTTTCTAGTCAGTAAGGACTTAAAAAAATGTAAAAGACATTAAGGTTATGAGAAGAGCAGAGATCAGGTAGTGACTACTTCCTGGTCACACAAACACCAAACCTAAAGAATGTATACGTATACGTGAATTTACTAATACAGGTAGAACGATAAAATGTATTGAACGAGAGGATGGATATGTCGAGACATTAGTGGAATGAGTGAAAATTAAATTTCTATTTATTTCTACTGTTAGTTATATATGTTAGTTACACAACTTAGTATTTGTATGTATTTTCTTATTTGCAAAATAAATGCACATGCATTAATTACGTGTTTATATTGCAAAATTGTTAGACAACTTTTAGAAACGAAAAGGTTATCGTGTGTTTCACAATCGCAAGTGATAAATGTTCATTCAAAATAAAAATATTAGTAAAAAATAACAAAATCAAATTTTTCAATGTAAATGGATGTAATTGCATATTTGAACGCAGTTTTTAGTTCTGATCAACTTTTCTTTATAATAATTTCCGATATTGTCAAATATAAAGGTACTTTACTCTTGAGTAAAATTCATATTTTTTGAGAAACCGCGTATACGACTGAAGAAATGTAATATCTGATTATTGCATTTTAGATTTTAGAACATGCAGAATTTTTTAGGAAGAATAACTTTTTTCCTAAACTTAGTCACTTAGTGAGACATACTGTATATTGAGTTTCTTTGATGTAAGTATCGTGGGGTTCTAGACCAAAAAGATTATTACACTCGACATCCGCATATCCGAACTTTTCCGTTCCGCAAAATTCCACATTTCCGAACTCTTCACCTCCGGATAACCGAACTGCCGGGGCATGCGCAAAGGGTTTTTCTGGCTCATTAGTCATTTGACAGCGACAAAGCGACAAGTTCGGTTGTATGGAAGTACAAGCGGAAATATGATGAGAAAAAGTTCGAAAATATAGTGAGTTCGGATATGTGGATGTTGAGTGTACTGTTAACATGGTAATATGCAAAGTGAAATACGGCAATTTGCAATAAATTAAACACGAGCACTTTATGTGGACTCGTGTTTTTTTCATTTAACTCTGAAAAAAATAGCTAGAAATCAGAAGTAAGGTATCAAGAATCAAGTCAAATTTAGTACATCTATGCCATTCTTCACACTACAATTTCTCTCATTAAAAAGCTGAACTAACTAAATAATACAGTTAATTAAATTTAAGCACTTACCCAATCTTCAAATGAGTTTGGTAATATTTTCTCAAAATAGTATTTTAAAACCTCATTTTCAAAGTCATTCCGATGTAATTTGCATACTTCTTCTTTGATCCTTACTCGAAATTCGTAATCAAAAGTATTTCCTTCTAGTATTTCTCTTAATGACTTAAGTAAGTTCTCATTTTTAGATATCACTATTTTCTCTGTGGGAAATCGTTTGTTGTAAGAAAATATCTCACTAAAGACATATTGAGTCATATTTCTTTGCTCTTTACTATCGGATTTTGTAACTGCTGGCAAGTGTTCCATAATTTGCAATAGTATATTTTTCTCCATAACTTGATTTTTTTAAAATTTCTACATGAGGTAAATAAGTTCTTAATGTTATGTGAGACTTTATAAACTCTAAAATCTCGTTTGGAATTGTTTTATTAGTTTGATATAAATGTCTTATATAACCAAATCTTAATTTGTCAGTAGAATATTCTGTGTTTATGTTCTGAACAGTAAAAATTTCATTCAAATATTTCCAATGTGTGCCATTTAATTCATCAAATCCAAAATTAGTTTCAATTGTTTCGAGAAGATCATTTCTTATACTTGCATCATCATTGCGATGCCTTTCACAGAAATATTTTAAAACCTGTAAAAAAAAATCATACACATCTTATATTCAAGCTTGTAAACTCTACAATAAGTTTTTGAAGGTAAATAATACAATTATTTATTTATTAATATCAACTTGATAGTTATGATATACACGGTGTGGCTATTAAAAAACTGAACTGATGCTGCTGCCAGCGCGCTGCGAGCGTGTTGCGATAAGTTTGAACAGAACTGTGTCTGGTAATACTTTCCCCACCCTGAGCCCGCTGACAAGCCGAAGGGTTGCTCAGTTTTACTGTAACAGTCGTTTGAATTAATCTACGCACCAGTGACGCGTCGAAAAAAATGTATTCAAATTCCAGAAATTATTTTCCACGACGGTGTGCTATTTTATGACATTTAGTAATGCTGGCAGTTACACAAAAAATGGGAGGGTGGAAACTACCCTTAAAATTTTACAAGCCACATCTTAAACAAATGCAAATGTCGATTAAATTTTTTCACGTAAATTGCTTAATTATGATGTTGTAAAACCGGCCTACCCATTGAAATCATTTCCCGGGCCGTAATAAGAGTACATCAACCCCTAGAAGTAATAAAATTACTCCTGCCACATTTGAAGATGTCGGCTACATTTTTTCACGCAAATGGTTTTATTTTACCGTTACCTAACCAGCCTGTAGGTTGAAATCATTTCCCGGGCCGTAATAAGGGTGCATCAACCCCTAAAAGTAATCAAATTACTCCAGCCACATTTGAAGATGTCGGTTAATTTTTTTTCAGGTAAATAGCTTTATTTTACAGTTAACTAACCAGCCTGTAGGTTGAAATAATTTCCCGGGTCGTAATAAGGGTGCACCAACCCCTAGAAAAAATTAAATTGCCCCATCGACATTTGACGATGTCGGTTAAATTTTTTAACGTAAATTGCGTTATTATATAGTTATCATTCACATTACTGTCGCCCCATCATAAAAAAAATCTTCGAACTCACCGATGAATTTTTGTCACTTAGTCAGCAAATGGTAGTTTTTTAGACGTGTACACATGTGACATTTTATTGTTAACGTAATACCGACGCCGATGACACCTCGAACACCAATAATAATGCTAAAGTCTACCAGACGGTCAGGAAAAACGACTGAAGCCTCATATAAAACGTCTGAGGTGCTAGTCGCCCGTCGCGCGCCGCGATAGTAGTCAATGACTGTTGACTCCTATACTATACCGCTGTATTGTGGCACGATCGGCCAACCCTACTGATATGAGATCAAATAAATATTAAAATCCAGGTGTCTCAAATATGATTTTAAAGAAATATGTATCACTTTTATCTTTGTGGACGGACCTTTATAAGTGAAAAAATGTAATCAACTACAAATGTGTATGGAGTAATTTTATTATGGCCCGGAAAATGTTTCCAAAGTGTAGCCGGGTTTCCAAACGTCATTCAACTCACAAAGTGAAAAAAATTAACTGACATCTTCAAATGTGGCTGGAGTAATTTTATAACTTCTAGGGGTTGATGCACCCTTATTACGGCCCGGGAAATAATTTCAACCTACAGGCTGGTTAGTTAACTGTAAAATAAAGCCATTTACGTGAAAAAATTTAACCGACATCTTCAAATGTGGCTGGAGTATTTTTATTACTTCTAGGGGTTGATGCACCCTTATTACGGCCCGGGAAATGATTTCAATAGGTAGGCGGGTTTTACAACATCATAATTAAGCAATTTACGTGAAAAAATTTAATCGACATCTTCAAATGTGGCTGGAGTAATTTTATTACTTCTAGGGGTTGATGCACCCTTATTACGGCCCGGGAAATGATTTCAATAGGTAGGCGGGTTTTACAACATCATAATTAAGCAATTTACGTGAAGAAATTTAATCGACATCTGCATTTGTATGTGGCTTTTAAAATTTTAAGGGTTAGTTTCCACCCTCCCATTTGTTTTGTGTAACTGCCAGCATTACTAAATGTCATAAAGTAGCACACCGTCGTGGAAAATAATTTCTGGAATGATAAAATTGTGAAATAATTGTATTATTAAATCTGTGGATGGACGACCGTGGCTGTTTTCACACCGGTAAAAATAAGATTAATTCTTCATATATGTATAATTTTTTCTCATTCGGTGCCATCTTATTCTAAAGAGGTACCTCGAACTTTATTCTTCTGGCAAGAACTTTTATACCTCTGTAAGTTTTATTAATTTTTGGTCATTTTCGGTGTACAGTGAACAGTGCGATTAAGGGGCTTTTTAATCATCAGGGATGTCAGAAGTGGACTGGCTCAAACAAAACAAAATTAAAATTTTTGACAAATGTCAAATATTGAACCCAAAAAATAATTTTCGGATTCCTTGGACATTTTACTAAACAAAAGGTACTCTTCACCATTTTTTTTTCAGTTTCACGAATTTCGCACAGTTGTTTGTCGTAACTAACATCAGTACATTATTATTTTTTACATCTACAGAGAACAATGCACGTGTTACTACTATTTCTATTCTTTTAGCTGTTGTTTGCAAAACCCGTTTACCATCTATCAATATCGGGGGCGAAACATCTGAAACACCTAAAATCCGTATCAGAACATTAACGACCTTATTACACCACAGAAATTTATTGCGAATGTTTTCTTTGATATTTCCCCTGATATGATGCATGTCGATATGTCTTTTGTATATATGGTTTACACATTGTATGGCTAGTAGGCAATGGATAATCGAATACATATTTGTCAAAAAAATGTCTAAAGTAAATATTGTCGACCACGTTCCACGAATTGGCTACATGCGCATAACATTATCCACAAATAAAACCAAAATTCATCTTTTCTAACAGTACCAGTAATATTTTGTTGATGGATATTCGAATCTAAATGTGTCACACTCTCGACGCGTCTGCGAATATTTCGCAGGCGCTATATCGACGATTGCAAATAATATTATATTCACAAATGGTACGACTGCGTCAGTATTGCAAAAATCCACATAAAATCAGATAATATGTAAATACATTAATACACCAAACTCTACTTGTTGGTTTATTAATTAATCACTCACGACACAAAATTGTTTTAAACGCTAAATTAAAACTAATTTATTTATGTACAATTTATATTCGACTGTTTTACGAAGCTCACGATGGCGTAAATTGGTTTCAAAAACTTTCCGTTGCCGTCACTACTGCGGCTTCTTATATTTCTTGCCAATGCCTCCAGAACGCGCTGGGGTACTCTGGCTCGTTGGAGAACATCCAAGGAGACTAGTCTTCTTGAGAACATCCCAGATGTTTCGAAAAGCGCTCGTGTTTACATCGGCACAGCCCATGCCATCAGTTGCTTCGGTCGCGGGGACTGAAACAGTGGCGGACCCGCTACGCGCTCGTCACACATTAATATATTCTTCCTTTCCTTTCACATATATTTTTAAATTGTCCACCTCCTATTTCAGTGCAATTACTACATGATGGTGATTACACGCGTTGCATTCATGTTATCTTAGCAAGTTTATTTGTTTGATTTTTTTTAACTTTGGGTTAAAACGTCACGTTTTCACTTTTCCTTCATAAATCAAGTCGTTCACCCATCCCCACAAGTAATAATTCATATGATTGAGGTCTGGGGACCTGACCAGCCAAATTGGTGTCCCACCTCGATCTATCCAACGCCCAAGTTAATGGTCATTCAAGTGAACAACCACTATCTGTGAATGTGAGGAGAAGCTCTTCAGTTGTGTAATTAAAGAATTTGCTTCTAAAGTTTTAGTTTTTATTATAGTATACTTCCTATAGAAAAAAAAATGGTGACGTTTATATTTTTTTCTAATACAAGAGTTTATGTACTTAAGAATTGAAAATAATTTTTTAATATCCTATATTAATTTATGCAGTCAATAAAACAGTTATTTGTTTTTTTGTATCCAAAATCGACCAACACTTGGCTATAAATATTTAACAAGATGAACACTAAATTTCCACGTTACATCTCATTTTTACCTTTTCCAATGATGCGAAGTCCTTGTTTAAGGCACACGATTTTACTAATAAACATATGAGTGTTCTTCTGTCTTGTACAGATGAAGTAACTTGAATTTTTTTCTTTCACTAAATTGAAGCACTTTTCAGTCTTAAAATATTTAATATATTTGTCATCAGTACTTTCCTTATATTTAATTTCAGTCAAACTTTCTTTTTCTTCTTCATCATTAATTATCTCTAAAAAATAATCATCAAGACATCCGATGTTGGAACGAATATCTTCATGGAAAATCGCACTAAAAGTCTGAGAAAATATATGATACTGATCATGTTTTGGATAATATTTCAGAAACTGATTACAAGTTGCATGCATTCCATTATTATCCAATACTTCTATGTCTCGGGGAAATATATTGTAATAGAATTCTCTAAAGTTGCCCTGCTTAATTAAGCTTCTCACTAAAGTTTCATGTCGCAAATATTTAATGTATTTATCAGGGTATTTAACTATATCATATTTCTTAACGTCGATTAATTGTTTGGTGGTTTTACGACCTACTTTAAAATGGTAATTTGTTGCAATATGTGTTTCTATGAGTTCCCAGAAGAAGCTAGGGTCCTTTTGTGCAATATATGTCAAAAAATGTTTATCAAATATTTGCACACGTGTGTTTTTGTGACTATGTAGATATACTTTAATTAAATTAGGTTCTTTGTGATATATTATCTTCAACTGTCGTGATCGTAAATTTACTTGATTGTTTCTAAATACACTTTCTATTTTTGTACTGCTGCATCCTGTTATTATAACTGTTGCAATAAATAATCCATACCTGAAAATGATAAACAATATAAATACATAATATTTATTATAAATAATATCGTATTAGGGTACATGATCAATTATGTAATCTTAGAGTTGCCACCTCCATGATAATGACCCAGATATTCCGGGTATCTCCGGCTCCGGGTTTCTTATGTTATTCTCCGGGTCAGCTTTGAAATTGAACGGGGGGGGGGGGGGTCGATAAGGTCGGTTATCGACCCAAATAGGATTTGGGTGAAAAAATTTTAAAAAAATTCCTGTAGTATCTACTGATGAACTAAATCGATTCCACCTAAACAGACCACCCCCACCCCTCCTAGCTTCCCCCAACCACCCCTCAAAATAATGAAAATACCATCACTTGGTAAGAGCATTTTCAAGATCTCCGATCCAATTAAAGGTTGGTACTAGTGCAAACATGGAGCTAGAGTAGTTGGCTGTTGTGCTCATATAACGTCCGTTCTCTGGTATTTGGGATATTTCAGACACTTAGATAATTCTCACCAATACAATAGTGACAACTATCCCGATTTGTTGGTTGACGCGGCTGACTTTGAAGTTTCTGATGAAGAGGATGTAGAAGAAGAAGAAGAGGAAGGAGGAGAGTGAAAAATAAAATATAAAGGTTGAACATGCACCTCAGTGAGAGGCAAGGGGACTCACGCTAATCAAGCACCCCAAAGGGAACAGAGATCTACCACGTCCACGCCGTTTTTCCTGGGTCGCGCCAATCATAATTACGTCGACCTCGGTTGACGTTTATAACATAGATACTATAAACGGCGAATCTACTTTGGATGGTTGGAATATTGAGCTTTGTGCCCATGGGAACTTTGGTTCTCCTCTTTTTTCCAAGAACGTCAGCGCAATTTACCGGGAAATAACTTCCATATGAATCTTGCTGGGTTCTTTCTAATAATTGTGAGGGAATTCAATGTTAGGGGGTAATTGAGTAGGTGGACATTATTTTGTGTAGTTATATTCGGTTTCAGCGACCCCAAAAACATAGAAATACACATACATATTGAAAATGCTCTTACCAAGTGATATTATTTTCATTATTTTGAGGGGGTGGTTGGGGGAAGCTAGGAAGGGTGGAGGTGGTCCGTTTAGGGTGGAATCGACTCAGTTCATCAGTAGATACTACAGGAATTTTTTTCAAATTTTTTCACCCAAATCCAATTTGGGTTGAAAACCGGCCTTATCGACCCTCCCCCTTAAATAACCGTTTCCCTATCATAAAATTTACATATGAAGTGGAACACAATGAACAGCTACCATTTTTAGATGTATTAGTTATTAGAAATAGCGAAAATAAGTTAGAGTTTGATGTATATAGGAAAGAAACCGCGACTCTTAGATATATTCCCAACGATTCACACCACCCTTTTCAACATAAAATGGCAAGTTTTAATTTTCTAATTCACCGTTTGTTAAATTTCCCCCTCAGTAAAGAGAGGTTTGAACATGAGAAACAATTAATTAAGAATATAGCTAAGAGTAACGGTTACTCAGTCCATTTAATAGATAAGTTAATAAGGAAGCATAAATTTAAGAGAACCCTGTACAATTCCACGACTTTTCGTAGAGATACTGACAATTCGAAATTTGCTTCGTTACCATATGAACCTAAATTCACCCGCGGACTAGACAATTTTTTTTTTAAAAATTAATATCAATTTGGTTTATAATTCTAAAAATAAACTACAGACGCTTTTGGGTATCCCCAAAGACAAAATCAACAATAACGAAAAGTCAGGAATATAAGAAATAAGTTGTAAAGATTGTGATCAAAAGTATATTGGGCAAACAAAAACATCTATATTGACTAGATTTAAAGAACACATGGCTCATTTGAAATATGGCAGAACAGAAAAATCTTGTGTTGCCCAACACGCTTTTGACAACCATAGGATAGATATAAATAATTTAAAATTAATTAGAAATGTAACAACAGTTGACAGTTGGATGCTTTTCAAAGTTTAGAAATCATTAAGTGTAACAATAGTATGAATAAGAACAACCGTCCGATACCCACCAGTCCACTGTTTGCTCTGATAAACAAAGACAGTTACGGTTCAGTGAACCGTGGCAACAAATTTGGTATAAATAGTGCAAGTGTGTAGGCTAGAATTTAGTTTTAATCTTCTCCTGAAGATGCCAACTTGGTTGGCGAAACGCACGTCGAGTAAAATGTAGTAGTTCGGTGTTTCGTGGAAAAGGTCCAGTTTTTTGTTTTTTATTTATTAGACGTTATAAGCAAATTTTTAAAAAACGCTAAATAACTAAAAAAAACTTAAATTAAATATGGGTATAGAAAATACTAATATAGATCGACGTAGAATTTAAAATGTAAAGTAAAATAAAGAGCATCGTATTAAAAAAAAAAAGAGTTTGGCTGGTTCGAAGTTGCGCTAAATGGTAATTCTATTTTAAACACTCTATACATAATTGAGGAATACTAAAAACATTGTCGCAGAGCTTTAGGGTTATACTAACAGTGATAATACCAATACTTCATTTTCTAAAATGACCGCTACTACATATACTTTCAAATGGTATGGCGCTAATGAACAAAAATTCAAAAAACTGGAAATAATTCAAACACGATAAAAGATAAGTATAGGGAAACATCATGAAGATCTACCTAAAATAACGTGAAGAATCGAAATATGGAATAAAAAATCTACTATTCTATTTAAAACAAGGAAGTTGATGCCGACTTGCGATATGCAGCCATCTTGAAAATATTTTCATCAAGTTCATCAATCATCCTATACATATGTAACATACCTACTGTTAACCTTTCATTAAAGTACATATTATAAGTACTCTTATCGATTTAGTTAAATTTTACGTAATGCTATTTTGATTTATTTCGATAATATAGAAATATTTTACTAAATCAGAACTCATTCACAAAAATATGTTTGTTGCTGGCATTTGGACAGAGTAGCGGTACTTGTGATTGCACAATCATAACCTCAAGTGATTCAATACCTAATCATAGCAACTGGGAAGTCTTACTTACCTATTGACAGTCAAATCAAACACATGATCTACTTTATCTTCTGGTAACACTACTGATAATTTTTTCAGGAGTTTATGTTTAATAGAATAGGATACCTCCGGCAGTAACTCGTTCACCACTTCCTCTGCACTGACGTTAGCGAAGGTCTCGTGAAAAAACCATTGTTGCTTTAGTAGTTTGTTTGCAAATACCCCATGTTTAAAAAGTTTCAGTAACTGAGTTGTTTCCTTGAGATGTATTAAAATATCAATATAAAATATTTTTTTCTAAATAGTTTTTAGGGACCAGATTATGTAGAATTATAGCTTGTGTCTCATTATTAGTCAATTTATTTTTTAGCAATTTTTGCAGATTTTGTTTTCTTTCTCCAACTAGCACTCCTTTTATGTTATGAAAATCTGATATAAAGTCAGATGCATCCGCCATATTTATTGCTAAAAACAAAATAAAAAGTAAATATAATGTATAGAGGATCCGGCATAAATCTGAAATAATGCGTTAAGTATACCTTTTTAACCATTTGGTTTATATTAAACTTTTTCAAATAAAAGTTAACTTATTTTTTTTGCATGTACTGACGATCTTCATTTTTTTCATTTCCTCTATTGTTTTGTAGCTGTGTCATTTTTTTTTAAAATAACGCTGTAGGGTGGTTATTAAAAAAAATATTAATTCCACTGGGCGAGACTCTTTTTTATTTCCTTCAGGGTGGGTGAAGTTACAAAACCAAACCGAATAAATAACCTATTGAAATTTACTTAGGACTATGAAAACAGTGGAACACGACCGTACACAACAGTGCGTTTCCGAAAGGGGTTAGGAGTGCACACACGGACTCTACGAATGCTAATTCCCTACTAATCTATTTACGCGGTAAGCGGTGGCTTCTGCCGGTATGCACGGTAAAACATATTAGTCATCCGCTGGTATCTTTAGGTAAGCGCGGGAAAACAATACCAGGGCCAGGGGTGTACTTAGTATTAAATTTTGCTACACTCTCCCCCTTTGGATCACACGTACGTCTCGTGGGTGATACAAAATAAACAAGAGCAAAATTTGCTAAACATCAAATACAGGTTTTGGGTGGCGCACACGAGTAGATCTGCGCGGCACATTTGACGAATCATTTCGCGGCACTTCACTATGCGGCACCTTACGCGGCACTACACTGGGCAGCTGATCGGTGGTTCGAGGTGAGCTGGTGGGCAGATGCTGTCCGGGTCGATCTGGAGTGCTGAGGCCAGGTGAAGCGGATGTAGACTGCGGTTGAAGTCTGGGTCGTCCTCGGGGTCGAAGAGGGTGTACAGCAGTGGGAATCACGGCTTCATCGGTTGGTGGCACGTACTTGGTCAAAGCAGATACGTGATACGTTCCCAAGGGCACAGTCGGGTTTGACGGATCGCGAATTTAGTACGAAGTAGGACTTACGATTTTTGAAATCTGATACGGTCCATCACGGCGAGACGCGAACTTTGAAGTAATACCCGATTTGGCGTTACTTAAGACAGGCGTATCGACTAATACTAAGTCCATGAGTTCAAATGACAAATCGCGACGTTTACTATCGGCGTATTTCTTTCGACTGTCTTGTTGTCTTTCGTGCGTTTCACGGGCTTGACTTAAGGTTTCGGATAAAGCACGTAAATACGGAGTTATCTGCGGTACGAAATTGTCACTTTCGATGATTCCTCGGAAATCACGGCGAACATCGTCCGGAGTTCTCAATTCTCTTCCGAAGGTTAGGTATGCAGGAGTGTATCCGGTTGATTGACATACCGATGTATTCATGGCGAAACGTACAGAGGGAATTTTGTCTTTCCAGCTCGTATGGGTGTCGGCAGTGAGAATTGCGAGTTGAGACTTCTGATGTCTGTTCATCCTTTGTGGGATTAGTTGGCAACGTACATATTCTATAGGCCTTTCATCGTTTTCCTCCCCCTGGAGTAAAGCTGCTCCTAAGGCATAGGCACTTGCGTCTGTCCTTATTAGGTTTAGGTTTGGAGGGGTCGGCCTGACGAAGTATTGGTGCAGTTGCAATAGTTCTTTTAGCCGGTCAAAGGCAATTTGCTGAGGAGATATCCATTCCCATTTCGAGTTCTTCCTGGTTAACTGGCTTAAAGGTCTAGAAATGTCTGCAAAATTCGGCACAAATCTTCTGAACCATGAGCAGGTCTGCAGAAAGCTGAGAACTTGTTTTGCATTCTGTGGTGCGCGCATATCCTTGATAGCGGATACCTTCTCTGGACAAGGTTGAAATCCATCCTTGGTGATTATGTGTCCCAGGTACTTAACTTTGTCAGTACAAAAAATGCATTTCTTCCGATTCATGCGAAGCTTGAAATCCTTCAATCTAATGAACACATCGTTCAGATCGGCTAAATGCTTTTCAAAAGTCGGAGACATGATAATCAAATCATCGAGATACGCCAAAATGGATATTTTTGGAAGGCCTGATTTGAAACGGTCAGCAAGACGTTGAAACGTTGCAGGAGCTGTGCGTAAACCAAACGGCATAGAATTGTATCTATAGGTTCCAAAAGGTGTGATGAAAGATGTCTTATCTCTGTCCTCTTTCCTGACTGGGATCTGATGATATCCACTTTTTAAGTCTAAAGTGGTGATGTAAGATGCATTCGACGTAGAGTGTAATAAATCGTCTATTCTCGGCAGTGGGTATTGTACTGGAACAGTGATTTCATTGATTCGACGATAATCCACACAGAGTCGTATGTTTCCATCATTCTTGGGGACTAGTACCACAGGTGCGGCATATGCGGATTCACACTCTTCAATTATGCCATCTTGTAACAATTGATCAATTTCCTTTCGAAGAAGTTCCTTTTGAGGTGGTGCAAGTCGATAAGGTGGTTGAAAAATTGGCGTGTCATCCGTTAACTGAATTGAATGTTCTGCATAAGGTGTAAATTCCTTACTTTTCTCAAATACCACCGAATGAGCTTGAACTAATTCTTCTAGTTGTTTCTTCTCTTCCATGGATAAATTCTTTCCATCGTTGCTGCTCAATTGAAATTCCATTTGACATGCGTCAACTGTTTTTGGCGTGTTTGTTGTCAAACATTCTTTGAAAAAAATCAAATGTCATGAAGGGGTTATCCTCAAAATACCAATGCCATTTAGGAATATTTAAAATAATGCGAGCATTAGAAATTAAATCGATTCCTAAAAGAGTTTTGCTATTGGTGTGTTCTGATATAGCTATGAACGTCGTCGGAATTTTCCTTCCTTGCAAAACTACAATAGCTTCGAAAATTCTGGTCGAAACTAGACGTGGTTGTCCATCGGCTAAAACCATTCGTTGAGATTTTTCTTTGTAAGGCAGGTTCATTTCACAAAAGTGAGTGTACAACTTGTACCCTGCAATGCTATTCCTAGCACCGGAGTCAACATAGGCAAGACCATGTTTTCCTTCAATGTTAACCTCTATCAACGGCCTAGAGGTATCTGAAACTGGTTGAATTTCCGTAGAAAGTACATCTATACACGAGGTATGAGTTGTAGTTTCTTGAATTCCATTTGAAGAAGAGCTCACAACATTACAAGTACTGTTTGTTCGGCAATTAGGGCATTGAGATCGAATGTACCCTGGTTTACCGCATCCAAAGCAAGTAATGGTAGTTGAAGTTGTAGCAGGCTTCTGGTCTGTACTTGTCTGAGGTTGCTTTCCTTGTTGTACAGCATGTTTTCGACATTCGGATTGAACATGACCAAAATTCTTGCAAAAGCTACATTCGGAGCGAGTACGCGAAGCTTTGTTCTCCTCTGATTCGTGATTAGGCTTTGATTTACCCTGAATTGAAACATTTTCAGCAAAACTGTCTTCAATGGATCTAGCTTTTTGAATTAGATCAGCGAAAGAAGTGACTTGATCTCTTGGTAATCGGTGTCTAATCCGTTTGTGAAGTAAGCCATAAATCATGTCTAATTTATGGGTTGAATGTAACTCTGGTGTTTCAGGCAATCGAGCTAAAAGTGCGCGACAAGAATTTACAAAAAGATCTGTCGACTCTTTGTCACCTTGTTCACGAGAAAATAATTCCTTGAAAATTTTGTGCGGTGGTTTATTGAACCCAAAAGTATGCCTAAGTGAGGTTAGAGCATCATCCCATGTTAGTATAGTAGCTTTGATTCCTTGCCACCATGTACCAGCATTTTGATCCAGCAACATAGGTAATCCTCGGATTGCATTTTCATCGGAAATGTTAACGCAATCTTTGTAAACCGTTATGGCATCTATAAACGCTTCCACATCTTCATCTTTATTTCCCGCAAATCGCGAAGCACATTTCGAAAAATTTCCGTCACAATTCGAAGTTCTGTTTGTATTGCTTAATGCTAACGTCATGCCACTTATCAGAGATTGAAACTGTTCATCGGTCATTACTATTTGGTTCGTCATTGTTACGCTTTCCGGTTCACGAGAATAGTTTTTTGAATGACTTCTGAGGTTCATTAACCCGAAATACAAAATGTACTGAAGTTTGATTCACTTGAACGCGTATCATCTACGAAAAGTTCACTGAAACCGGCTCTGTCCAAAATATTTAATGTCCGAAACGATCAGTGTCCGAAAATCTTGATTGTCTCTTACTACACTTTCGTGCGAAAATCACAAATGTCTTTGGCAAAATTGCAGGTTGAAAAAGTCCGAAATCAACAAATGAAATAGCACACAACGCGTTTGATTCGACGTCGGCGTGAAACAGGCAGTAAACAAGAAGTTTTACTTACAGTTTGATGTCCATTCGCAACAGGTTACCTCGCTTCCAGTATTGTTTTTCACCTCGGGATTCACTTGCAAACAATCACATAAAGTCACATTTCCCGTACTTTCTGCGAAGTTCGAAGGTTTTCTGCGACGTTCGAAGGCCACAAGTTGGGGCGACAAATTTTGTGTACTTTTCTGCGACGTTCGAAGGCCACAAGTTGGGCGACAAATTTTGTAGGGTGGTTATTAAAAAAATATTAATTCCACTGGGCGAGACTCTTTTTTTATTTCCTTCAGGGTGGGTGAAGTTACAAAACCAAACCGAATAAATAACCTATTGAAATTTACTTAGGACTATGAAAACAGTGGAACACGACCGTACACAACAGTGCGTATCCGAAAGGGGTTAGGAGTGCACACACGGACTCTACGAATGCTAATTCCCTACTAATCTATTTACTATTTACGCGGTAAGCGGTGGCTTCTGCCGGTATGCACGCTAAAACATATATTAGTCATCCGCTGGTGTCTTTAGGTAAGCGCGGGAAAACAATACCAGGGCCAGGGGTGTACTTAGTATTAAATTTTGCTACAACGCTATGATTTTCGATTATGATTTTTAGTAATTTTTTTAAATCAGTATCGTAATGAGCATAAGTATGAGAATTTAGTAATAATAATGAGAATTTAGAGAAAAAAATTCATTTTTTTCGCAATTTGGTTAATTTGGTAAGTTCCCAAAAACATCACATGAATCGCATCTAATGTTCTACTCATAATGTTCAACTAATAAACGTCTATCATTACTGCTAACACACAGATCTAATCTGTCTAAGAAAGATATCCTTATATTCATAAACACGTCACACCTTATAGCCCTTATAATCGCCATTTCTCCACCTCACTATACCAATAATTCGAAGTTTTAAGTCGTTCAGTTCACCTTATTTGCGGCTGTTCTTTATTATACAATATACTTGGTCTTTAACTTAACCCAAAAAAAGTATCAGGATGTCAAATCAGATGGAGCCCCACTTACCTTATTTGACTTACAAAGCAATAAGAGAATGAAGTCCGACAAAACATGCAAAAAATAAGACATATGTACAACTTTTATTTGAAAAAGGTTCCAGTAAAACAAATAGCTAAAAAGTTATAGTATTATTTATTACTTGTTACTTTTACCGAACCCTATAAGTAACACTTTATTGGTACAAGGTAAAAAAAAAGTTTCAGAAAACCCTAATCGTATTATATTATACTATTTTATTTATTAATATATTATAATTTTCAGAGCTACGAAAAAAATACTCTCTCTATTGAAATAAAGTGACCAGACGTCCGTCATTAGGACGGACAATCCGTCATTCAGAAAGCTTGTCCGTCTTCAAGAGCAGTCCGTCAAACCGTCCGTCATTGAAATTTTTTTATTAAAATGTCCGTAATTACGTCTTCTAGGTTAATCTGAAGACGTATCGACGTATCGTATCGATCGTGATTAAATATTAGTATTTCAAAAAGGCATCAAATTCCAAAAAGTATCCTTGTGAAAGTTTATATTTTTATGTAAATGTATTTTTCATTGAAATTCTGAAGTGCCAGGAAAACACGTGACCTTGAAAGTTTTAAAAATTTTCGCCTGAGGCGCTATTTAGCTCGCGCCTCACGGCGCGTAAAATTCTAGCTTCGTCAATGTGAACCAGCGAAACATGTCCGTCTTTGGCAAGATCAAAATCTGGTCACATTATATTGAGATAACTCTTTATGCTTTAATAAAATTAATTGTCACGTTGAAATTAAAATCCGAGGTTTTATAATCTAGTTATCGTCAAGTTCTAAATTTAAGAAACAGACTTTTTTCGAACTTTTTTCTGACGGAGGATATTTTTTCTGACTGAAAAAGATTTTAATTTTGATTTGAACTCGTATCACGCACACGTTAACGCCAATCGAGAAACTTCAATAATCCTTCAACTACACCGTCAATGCATCTTGACTTGGTGTGTGTGTATTATGTCATCATGGCACTGGAGAAAAACCAACTGGCCAGCTACAATGCATCTTGACTTAAATTTTAAAAATTGATCTTTCTAAATCAAATAATATGTATTTTTGTACAACCGTCCATAAAGTAATATCTTTATGTAGAAATTAGGAAAAAACTATTCCTATATCAAACTTTCTTCTCTGTAGCCTACTGAGGATTACCTGCCTATCGCGCGATGAATTGTTAACAGGGGTACACGGAAAAAAGTTGCTGTGCAAATCTACACTGTGGTTAGACTACATCGCCAAAGCACATACAGGGTTAGAAATTCCAAAATTTCAAAGCCGAGCATTAAAAGAATAAACTCTCCAAGTAAAGGGAACTGACAGAGAAATATTATATCCTTAGTTGCCAGACTGATATGTCATTTTAAAACTTTTATGATTTATTCTCTGTCTCTTCCTCTCTTTTATTCTCTGTCTTTCGTGTTTACATCAATAGGGAACCAATAAAATTATGTAGGCGGGACGCCCCGCCCATAAATTATAATGCGCACGTGTGAATTCTTGTCTGGACTTTAAAGTACAATAACCGACATAAGGAATCAGTTTAGCCATGTCTGCGTAAATAAAATATTAATATTGTAATTAAATAAACGTTTTTACTATAATAACAATAACGATGACGGTATACACTAAGGTATAAAAGGGGCGACATTTTTAAACCACTTATTCAATAGGCATTTTTTCTTTCTTTCGTCTTATAACCGGGTTGATTTATATTTTTATGTTTTTATTTTTTATAGAACTTAGTGTACCCATGTGAGTATCACTCAATTGCAACTGGCCAGATCATTTAGAATCTTTTTACAGTCAAGGACGAGTCGCGATTTGACCTTGCTGGATTCAATAGCCATCAAGGCCGCTTGACTGTCCGTGCATATTTGAATCGTTCTCCTTTTTGGAGCCGTTTTTAGGATTCCCATCCCGCATGCTAGGATAGCATATATTTCCGCCTGGAAAACGCTAGCATATGACCTGAGGGCAAAAGATAATTTTGTCCTCGTGGTTTTGCCATATACTCCCGCTCCGACCTTATCGCCAATTTTGGAGCCGTCTGTATACCAGATGATTCCATTTTGGCATATAGTATTGTTTATATTATCCCAGTCATCCCTACTAGGGATATGGATCCCTAGTTTTGGACTGAGACAAATGGTTTGCTCCACACTGTCCTGTAACATAAGGAGTACTGGACAGTTTTTGTTAGCCTTGTTCCATATTGTGGCGTGGCCAGTGATTTGTTCCTCGCCTATCCAATGGCCAAGTCCGGTCAGTCTGTAAGCCGACCTCATGGCCTCATGTTCAATCACCAAGTGCAAAGAAGGTAGCCCCGTGAGGACCTCTATGGCCCTACTTGGGGCTGTCCTCATTGCACTGGTGATGCCTAGACAGGCTAGTCTTTGAACTTTATCAAGCTGCTTTCTAGCCTTATCCGTTCTTGTTCCTGGCCACCAAACGATGGCACCATAGATAATAACGGGGCGAACTATGGCCGTGTACATCCAGTGAAGGATCCTCGGCCCTAGTCCCCACGTACACCCGAAGGCTCTTCTACACGCCCATATGGCTGAGGTAGCCTTCTTGGTGCGATTTGCTATATGCTCGTTCCCGTTCAACTTGGAGTCTATTGTGACTCCAAGGTACTTAGATGAGCTTTTGTATGGGATGACCTTTCCCGCCAGGGTAATCTCTGGCAGAGGCCCCAACTTACGCTTCCTGGTGAAAGTAACCAGATCAGCCTTTTCGGGGTTAACTCTTAACCCCTCTTCCAGGTTGAACCATTCAAAAATAATATTGATGATAATAAATGACAATGTGTTCAAACAACTAGTGAACATAGTAAACAGAAATAGTAGGAAGGCTTGTTTTTGTGCTCGAATGCAGCTGTCGTTTTACAATTACAATATTTTTTACCATGCAATTTCCTCTGATTTTCGATCGCCCTCTAACGGCTAAACGAGGTAATTATGAGTATATTCAAGTTGTTCCAAAACATTTTATTTTGGGTTAAGGACTCTCTGACTATTACGTTATACACTCATTTCCCGAGCACCCAATACAATTAGCAAATTGCCTATAAATTTCATTAGTGTTTTTGAAATTGTAAGGTTTTCGACGCTTACAACGACGAGGATTTTGATTATTTTGATGTACTTGATAGGTTAGGGACCGATGGGGCAAAACGGATAATGGATTCGGATTCAGCAATTTCCGGATATATTAGTATATTTCATTTTTCAACTTGTTTTAGGGAGTGTAACAAACGTAATTCATTCTCGTTCTCTCATTTTCAAATTTAATATATTCACATCCAATTAACTGGTAGTTTCATCGACAAACCGCTATAATTTAGTGTATTTAATGGATGGAGATTAATCTCGCGAAGCCACAATAACCTCTACCGAACTATATAAAAGACAACCCGATTCATTAGAAAAGGGAGTGCTGATCGGCTATTTTCTCAACATTCTAGGTAAGGCCCTTACCTTCCCCCATTGGCATCGGAAATTGCCTTCCAAGACCTGCCAAGACAATAGACAAAACAAGAGGCCGAGACCTCCTAACCGCTTGGCTCGGCCCTTTCCATTCAAGCCTGGAATGCCTGTGACCGGCACCTGAAATTGCCTGTCTGGCGTATTCCGACGACTCCATCTCCGTATATCTGTCTATGCCCGGTATCGGAGATTGTCTGCCTATCCTTCACTACTATTATAGGTGCATTCAGGGTGCTTATTCTCATCCGGGGAACAAAACTGATAAAAATGACCATTCCATCAAACGAAAAGGAGAGCTCCCCGTTCTCTCAAAATATTAAACAGCATTCTCAGCTATGCGAAAAATACAGACTATAGCTGCTTACGATTTGACAAGAACTGAGCAACAATTTAACTGAGATGAGTTACCTCACCTTACTTCAGTAGTTGATTCTTCAGGATGTTGTTCAAATAGAACATACCACTAACTGAGAAAACGTTAACTGAGGTGAGGAACTGAGGATTTCGTGTAAATCGTAAGCAGCTATCGTTGCCTTATACACAAGTGTATTCAATAGTCCGTTTTACTAGCTTATATAGTAGTTGAAATATGTCAAATATGTTATTATTGAACTACATTTCATGCTTAAGTCCTGTTGCACAATTGGGCTAACCACAACCATAACCATAAGCATAACTGTAATTTTTACGTTTTGTCCACAACAAATCTGCATATAAATCGTATGTATTTTAACTCCCGCATAGAGGATTCAGTTTAGCCAATAGTTTTAATTAGTGTTAATTACTATTATATTTAAGGTAATCCTTAACCCACATTTCACGAGAGTGTAGACACAAGGTTGGTATGATTAGCAAAACGTAATTTTAAACTTAAAGATAACATAATTTCATCTTTATGTTTACGATTAATGACGATTGAAGGTCATTCTTAATGCTAATGTTAATCGAATTAGTTGTAGACAAGAGCATTATTTTCATATACACCATCTTTGTGGTTGTGGTTAATTTTCCGTTTATGTTAATTGCGCAAGAGGGCTAAGTCCTGTTGCACAATTGGGCTAACCACAACCATAACCATAAGCATAACTGTAATTTTTATGTTTTGTCCACAATAAATCTGCATATAAATTCTGTGTATTTTAAAACTCCCGCATTGAGGATTCAGTTTAGCCAATTTCACTAAATTAAACACTGTGTGAAAAAATTAATAATAAAAAAAAATTAAAAACAAGCTTTTATTTAAATGCTCTAAAAAGAAGAAAATAAACTTTAAATTGAATCAAACCCATCAATTTATTACATTACACAATTTATATGATATAAAAGCTTGTCACCAGATTTACTTGTGTAGATGTATTTACCTATTTTATAAAATACACACTTTTTTTCTTAGATTTTCTTATGTCAAGATCAAGTTACATAATTATTACATTCTTGTTTATCTACACAAGTAAATCTCGTGACAAGCTTTTATATCATATAAATTGTGTAATGTAATAAATTGATGGGTTTGATTCAAGTTAAAGTTTATTTTCTTCTTTTTTAGAGCATTTAAATAAAAGATTGTTTTTAAATTTTTTTTATTAATAATTTATTTTTTTATTTTTTAGTTATCGTCGTGTTTTTGTATCTAAATGTTTCTCAACCTGTTCATACTATCCCTAACCTATATATACCACGTTATAACTCTTTAAAATTGGTACGGTGGCCATCTTGTTTTTCGCCATTTTGAATTTTTTTCACCACCGCTAGAATTTGCCTAGGTATAGATTGATATTAGTTAAGTCACGACCCCGCCAAGTCTTACTGTTTAGCCGGGCAATAGTACACCATCTCCTCGAAGGGTTGAGCGCAGACGTTAATTTATACATATTCTTCTTAGCAAACCCTTTCATTTGATACCCATATCATGGGAGTGCGCAAAAAAATAACTAGTCCGCCATCTTGGGCGGTCCGCCATATTGGATTTAGAGTAAATTCATTTTATTATTTTTTTCGTATTCTCAGCAAACCCTTTCATTTGATACCCATATCATGGGAGTGCGCAAAAAATAACTAGTCTGCCATCTTGGGCGGTCCGCCATTTTGAATTTAGAATGACATAACTTAGCTAACCATACATTGTCATCCAAACTAAACGTGTATGCAAAATTTCATCTCAATCGGTTGAGGATAACTATTTTAAAATTGTGTTGCAAGATTTGCCCCGAACATACATACAAACAAACAAACAAACAAACAAACAAACAAACAAACAAACAAACAAACAAACATACATTGCAAGTTAAATAAAAGCTTGTAAAAACAGAAACGATACTGGAATTAGAATAAATTATGGACATCGAATATTGTAGTAATTTAGTATTAATTAGTGTTAATTACTACTGTATTTAGGGTAACCCTTAACCCATATTTCACGACAGCAAGGTTGGTATAACTAGCAAAACGTAATTTTAAACGTAAAGATAAAATAATATCATCTTTATGTTTACGGTTAATGATGATTGAAAGTCATTCTTAACGCTAGTGTTAATTGAATTAGGCCCCCTGCACAATTAACATAAACGTAAAATTAACCGCAACCACAAAGATGAAGTATATGAAAATAATGTTCTTGTCTACAACTAATTCAGTTAACATTAGCATTAAGAATGACCTTCAATCGTCAATAACCGTAAACATAAAGATGAAATTATTTTATCTTTACGCTTAAAATTACGTTTTGCCAGTTATACCAACCTTGTGTCTGTACTCTCGTGAAATATGGGTTAAGGGTTACCTTAAATACAGTAGTAACCAACACTAATTAATACTAAATTACTATTAGTTAACAATTCGATATCCATCATTTGTTCTAATTCCAGTGTCGTTTCTGATTTTTCACACAAAATGTTTAATTTAGTGAAATTGGCTAAACTGAATCCTCTATGCGGGAGTTTTAAAATATATACGATTTTACAAGAACAACAACCTTAATAAAAATACAACCTTAAACATTATTCTTAAGAAACAATGGATTATCCCTACGATATTAAACATGGAAATATCCTACTGGATCTTTATTTAGATTAAAGAATAACTTACCATTCTCCCTCACAACAGAAAGGATGGAAATATGAAAATTAATAAACTCAGAATCATCCTGCCATACATATAACACAAAATTAACTAACATTAAAATTGTTCACTATTGTCATCTCTCTTGCACATATGAGAATTGTATTTCACTATGCTACTTTACGGTCATTCTTTTTAGCAGTAGGGCCAAAGTTGTCTACATCAAACATTACTAAATCAAGAGACAAGGTCGGGTGGCATGATGTTTCGATATCTGCTATCCAACTTTCAGCCCCGTGCTGCTTACGATTTGACACGAACTGAGGAAAAATTTAACTGAGGTGAGTTACCTAACCTCACCTCAATTGCTGACTCTTGTGATGTCAAATAGAACGGCAAATATATAAATTGTCCTCAGTTATGTCAGTTTATAAGAGATGAAAATTAATATAAGTAGGTTGGTAATTATCCATTCTGTACAAGATATGTTATTTTACGTTTTATTTATATTTTTCTGTAATTAAGGAACTGTTGGAAAACGAAGACTCTAGCCGCAGTGATAGTGAGTGCTCTGATAGCTTCACAATCATTCAGCACATCTTCAGATGGTTCAGAATATATGTTTATTTATACCGAAAAGCGAGAGTTAATCCGAATTACAAATTTAATAGAAATATTGAGTAAATATGAAAATGCTCAATTTAAAGAACATTATATTTGAATTATATGTTATATTTTCATGTACGAAATAAATGACTTATTAGAAACAAGTTTATTTAAGTTTAACAAAACAGTGTTCATATCATGAAATCACAAAAATAAAAATTATAATATATAATCCAAAGATTACTTTTCATAGGTACTTCAGGAAGTTACAGTGACTGCAGTAAAAATAAATAAACAAACAAAATATGTATAGTTAACATATTAGAGAAGGAAATTGGTTTTAAGCCTCTATATATGTTATGTCCCCCTATCTCCTGAAGTATAACTTGGACAAAGTTAAATTAGACGCTGTCTTTATTGCAGTTTGCAGCAAGAATCTTTTACTAAAACTTGCCCAGTTTTATTTAAAATCCATGCAAATTTATTCCGCACAATTTGATAAGGCATAACTAATTAATTTTAAGTTTACACATTCAATAAAATAAATGGGCATTCGTCTGACAGATATTTAACCTCCAAATCTCAACTGAGAGAACAAGCCTCTGTAGTGAGGGAGGTTTTGTAGTCCCTCAGTAGCGGTAAGGGGGGGAGGTAATTTACTCAGTTATTTTCCTCACTTGTTGATCAAATAGAACGTACCACTAACTGAGAAAACGTTAACTGAGGTGAGGAACTGAGGATTTCGTGCAAATCGTAAGCAGCTATTGACAGCACAAAACATCTAAATAGAAGAAGGGCAATCTCCATAGATAAGAAGGGAAACACGCATCGGGGCCGCCATATGCACCGGTGGCCAGTTTTTCATAATGCTCATGCGCGACGCTGAATCGAAATGCGTAGCCGTGCATTGGCATCGCCAACTTCATTTTACAATTCAATTTTTCATACAGCAAACTCGTTGCTGCATAAAAAATTGATTTGTAACCTCCATAAAGTGGGGTATCCTCTTTATGATTTTATCATTCAAGGTGGAATAAATAAAAACAATTTGCTTGAAATTATTTATTTCTACAATTATAAACATTTAAAAAAATATGGTATCAAAACATATTGACATAGTAAACAGAAATTATTAGAAAACAAAAAAAAAGTCAAAAGGAGATTAAAATAAGAACATTTTCATATCGAGATTAGGTTGTATTTAACTTGGACATACCTGCTGGATATCGTGAACATACCTCCTAACTACTGATGAAGTAGAACGCTTGTTGTTGCAAGGCTCTATACAATGAAGAACGCTCTAAAAACATATAATATTTCATTACCATTTTAAAGCTGAAACGTTAAGAAACTTATATTTTTTAATATGTACACATGCTAATTTACAAAACTATTTCATATCAGTGGCGGTGGGCTATAAGGTGCGCTGGTGCGCGCGCACTATCAACAATTTAGCATTAATAATTTTATTTAGTAATTAATGGATGCATTCTTAATTTATCGCCTTGCCGCATCCCTAGCGTTAATACCATCTGAATATTATTTGGCCGCAGCGTTACGAATCCGCTAGACGCTAGGTCTCTATCTCCAACGCCACTGGTTTCCGATCGCGGCGCGGGAGTCGACACGCGCAATACGATAAAGCGGCACGACGATCATGCTTCCGTGCAATACGAAAAAGCGAACGCGTATTGTTACTGCTTGCCCCTCCACAATTAGGACGCGTAGTGGGCGAATCCTATAGATATGATGTGCGGAGTTTAAGAGCGCACGAGAGTGATCGATCGGTTAGTTTGTGAATTGTTTTCGTACATTGCGATTGCTGTTTTATCGCTCACGTTTTATAAATATAAACTCGGTTACAATCTAGTTTGGAATAATGAATTATATTCAAAACTTATTAAAAACTCCATTCTCTAACTTGAGTTTGGAGGAAAAAATGCAAATTAAAACTCTAGGTAGCCCACTCCACAAATTAATTTAAAATTAGCCGTGAAAGGAAAAAGTAAACAATTTGTAAGAACATTTAATAATGACTTATTTAAAAAACATTTGTGGTTAAGTGGATGCGATGTATTGAACGCAGTGTTTTGTTTGGCGGAGAAACACCTTGGACCAAAACTGGAGTAACGGATTTAAATCACATAAACGAGAAAATAAAAAAAAACATGCAAATTCTGCTGGACACATGAATAATGTTTTGAATTTAGCCATGCTAGGCACTGCAAATATTGCGACAATGCTCGATTCTGCTCATCAACGAGCAGTGGCAGCATACAATGAAGCGGTTTCAAAAAACAGGTATGTTTTAAACATTATTATTAACTGTATTCGTTTTTGTGGAAAATTTCTATTTAAAACGAATAAAGACATTTTTGCGCAACACCATGTGCCAGGAAAGACTGTCGGCTTTGGCTATGCTCTCCATTGAAAAAGACTATTACAAATATCGAAAATTTTAACAACAAAGTAATTGAAAAATTTGCACAATGTAAAAATCGCAGAATTGAGCTCATTTACAAAGAAAATTAGGTAAGTTTTCAAATTAATAGAGTTAATAAGAATAACCTTAATATGAGATAAATATTTATCTCATATTAGGGATATTCTTATTATTCTTATGATTATCGTTATTTTTATGTATGGTGCACCCCCAATCTTAGGATCACGCACCGCCACTGTTTCATATTAAGAGTAAACTAGAAAGAACTTTGCTAAACCTAACAATTAATTAATTTACACGTATCTTTTCATTCTTTCCATGCAGATCTTATTATGTTCTCGTAATACTAATCATTTATAGGTTAGATAACTAATTTAAGTACAGTATTTACTTACCAATAAGTAGAATAATTTATATTGTATCCTTAAATGCCAATCAGAAAAGAAATAATAGTTTTATCACGAATAATGCACAAAATAATTCGATGCGAATCAAAATTTTCCATTAGGGACGCTTCCGAAAACCATAACAATCAAGGTTTAAATTAAAATGCCGTGTTTCAATTGGATATGGATCGCCTAGGTAAATAGACCTATTGGATTGCTGCCACCGATGCCACGCGGCCATTTCGTTATTTATAATTTTTCCCCAGATTTGGGGAATTATAAAAAATATGCCAACTTCAAAAATAATTATTTAATCTGAAAATTATTATTATTCAAAATGTCTAGTTTGACTTACTTTACTTTATTTAATGCCTGTAAGGGGATATAATATCTAACATAGCGAAATATCGCGTCAGCTTGTTGCTGAAATTATTACGACTTAAGGTGCATCTGGCAACATCGCACTGATAGCGTGTTGCGAGGTAGTGAATGCTATACAGGATGATTGCCGAGTAATGTATACAGGGTGATTGCCGAGTTGCGTTCATTAAAAGCTTAGACACTTCTGGACGGAATCTAATTCTGAAAAATTGGACCAAAGGGTAGCAAGATATGCCCAATTCAATGATAATATTTTCAAATATCCACTTTCGGTTGTACCGCAATTCAACATCAACTTTTTTATTTAAAAGAAATATAGAATTTTTTTATTGAATTTCTCGTAAAATTTTAGGTTGACTTTTATAAGGACACCATATCTCAAAAGTTTGCCGTTTTCGATTTGTTTTTTTTATTGTCAATTTTTGATAAAATATCACATTAAATTTGCGATGTCTTGCTTAATTATGAATATATAGTGGTTCTAATTTTAATTGAAAATGATAAATACGCCTGGGGAACAAAAAAAGCGGTGCAACTTTATGATTCCATGGGCGTGCATATATCTTTTATAAATTCGAAAATTGTGAAATAATTTTTTTCATTTAAATCAATATAGGAGATTAAAATTAGCCTGCATATAAAACTCTTAATATTTGTGATATAATTTGCTGTAAATAATGCTCATTTAGCCAGACAATCTCAAAAAATTGCCTGTGTTAATAAACCTAGCTGAAATGCACGTCACTGGCGTCTTAGACAAGTAGTTTAAGTTCCTAATTCATAAAGTCGTAAATCATTTTAACGACGTCGTTAAAATTTTATGGCACAGTGGACCGAACAAATATTAGCAATGTATTTATATGCAAAGTGGTTTACCGCTAGTGGTTTACTTGTGCCACCAGCCGTCAGCAGTTGGCCGCCCAGCACGTTGCCGGCTCTTTAAAATTTTCTTGAGTCGTAATATACATAAAGTTGTTTTATTTATAATTATTTTTTTCCAGCAATTTTAAAAGCTTTATTTTAATGCTAACTAATAAATTTATATCTATGTATTTTTTTAAAAATACTTCCAAACTAGCTTTCTAAGAACGTCACGAACTAACAGTTTACTGAAGTATGAAGTATACTTGTATAGTGAGCTTAGCAATTTTAGAAAATAAATCTGACAACCTTGCTTTTTTCTACCTATTTTCAATTTAGAATGGAAAGATAGTACATTTATGAACATATGTACGTATATCTGACACTTTGGGAATATATTGAGGAAGGCTAGTGTCAATGAACGCAAGTTAGAAAGTTTCAGTATGTTCAGCAATTTCGTATGTGATTTCATCCCATATTTCAGTATGTTCATATTTACAAGCGTTAATGATAAATAATTACAATAAAGTAATTACAATGAAAATGATAAAAGATAATAAAATAATTTATGTTAGTAGGTAATAAAAGTGGACCGAAATCAGTACTAAAGTAATTACCCACTATGCCCCCCCATTTCTATTGAGACTCTAAAACTCTGTTGTTCACTTCATTAAAAGTTTCCCTTCTTATTTCTTTGGGGTCAAATTCAATAAAATCATTATTATTAGCCTTATTTCACACAACAAAAATTAGAAATTTGCAACAAATTCACCACAGTATAGTGCATGTCAAAGGTTATTGTCAAACAATATTCAGTTATTTGTTTGTGGTAAGAGCCTACCTCAATTAAGAAAGTGCCTTTTAAATACGATACATACACTTATGGTAGGTTCATGCAGAAATTTTTAGTAATAAGAATAAGAATAGTAATGAGCATAAAAGTTAAACCTTCGTTTTATAATGACCCAGTTCATGCAGCAAATCCTTATTTTTAAAATTATTACTAAAAATTATGTTTACTGCATGAACTGGGTCATTATAAAACGAAGGTTTAACTTTTATGCTTATTACTATTCTTATTCTTATTACTAAAAATTTCTGCATGAACCTACCATAAGTGTATGTATCGTATTTAAAAGGCACTTTCTTAATTGAGGTAGGCTCTACCACAACTAACAATACACAAACAATATTCAGTTATTTGTTTGTGGTAAGAGCCTACCTCAATTAAGAAAGTGCCTTTTAAATACGATACATACACTTATGGTAGGTTCATGCAGAAATTTTTAGTAATAAGAATAAGAATAGTAATAAGCATAAAAGTTAAACCTTCGTTTTATAATGACCCAGTTCATGCAGTAAACATAATTTTTAGTAATAATTTTAAAAATAAGGATTTGCTGCATGAACTGGGTCATTATAAAACGAAGGTTTAACTTTTATGCTTATTACTATTCTTATTCTTATTACTAAAAATTTCTGCATGAACCCTACCATAAGTGTATGTATCGTATTTAAAAGGCACTTTTATGGTGGGTTCATGCAGAAATTTTTAGTAATAAGAATAAGAATAGTAATAAGCATAAAAGTTAAACCTTCGTTTTTATAATGACCCAGTTCATGCAGCAAATCCTTATTTTTAAAATTATTACTAAAAATTATGTTTACTGCATGAACTGGGTCATTATAAAACGAAGGTTTAACTTTTATGCTTATTACTATTCTTATTCTTATTACTAAAAATTTCTGCATGAACCCACCATTAATACAAAGAAATCTAATATCCTAAAAATATAAGAGATATTGTATATACATATATGTATTGTCCACAATGTCCACACATTTCATAATGCCTGTAACATTAAGTCATCTAAAATATGCTGATAGGATTATTGAGGGTTTCTTGCCAAAGCACCCGGTATATGTATGTATCTACGAGTAGTATGTATGTAGGTATTAATAGTACTATATTTATTTATCTATAACTAACACTATAACCTACATATAACACTATAAGCTGTAACTTACAAATAATACATATTGTAATGCAGTATTTTTGAATATTTTATAATTATAATTACTATAAGACAGGTTGTTTACTTACGTACATATGTAGGTATCAAATTACTGTTTGCACCATCAATATTACTGTACCTTCGGTTCTCTACCTACCGTTATCAATATCAAGTTATCAGTAAAAAAAATGGATCAGAAAGATTTAGCAAAAAAACATCAGAACGTAGTCTCATACCACAAATAGTGTGTTTTGTGATTCATACAAAATACATACATCTTATACCTAAATTTCATAAATTATATGCATATGTACATAAATAGACTTAGGCTGTGGTTACAGTGTAAGCGAATTCGCGTTCGCGCAAATGTCGATTCGGGCCAATCCCAATCAAGCGATTGTACGGATTGTACCCAATCGCTTAACAAAGTTGTGAAATGTCAACAACAACAAAAATGTCGCCGTATTTGAAACGTCCCCTAAAACAATATACTATACTATATCTAAATTACTGCAAAAATGATTGTATTCTAATAGCTTAATAACGAATTAGTTTATTTAAAAAAAATCAAAGATGTTATAAACATTTCGTAAGAATAAAATGTATTTGTATTAAATCAAAGCATGCCCGGTGTGTTGTTACTGAGATTAATCTTGTTCAAAGTATGACCCTCGGTTACACATACAGGTGCGAACCCTCTTTCGTACTTCTGTTTTTGTCTAGTGGTTAACGTATCCTGCATTCATAATTATCTTCCTTAGTCAGCCCATCTCTTGTGTTAACGGGGGTTTCATACACTATACTATTGACTATGACCTCAAATATGAAAATCCATAAGAATTAAGTCAGGACTTCAAGGAGGCCACGGGATTGGTCCTCTGCCAATCCAACTGTTGGGGAAATGATGAGAAGACCGACCCTCTCACCAGGCTACACTAGCCGTTAGAACGGGAGGTGTAGAATTTGTCCTTTTTCACAATCGGCCGATGTCGGCTGTACACATACTGTATACAATTTTATACACTTTTACAAGGGATAGGATGAAGGAATGAAGCAAATGGTGATATGTGATATGTATTGTAAGAATAATACCCCGGTTAGGTCAGAATATTAACTCCCATAGATTGAGTTTTGAATCATTTTCGAGTTTAGGTACTAGTAGTTGATTAGTTTCCGAAGGGTTTCTGAGAACAGCAGTGGCGGCTCGTGACTCTTTTTTTTTGGGGGAGGCAAACATATTTTGTAAAAATGTTTGTTTCCGAAATTTGTGTGATGGTAAAAATTGTTAGTAATATGACGCATAGTTAGGAGAAGGACCTCCACTTGATCAATAAAATATATGAAGTACGTTTGTCTAACATAACCTAAAACGATTTGAAAATAATACACACGGCCAATACAATAATTTATTTAAAGTTAAAGAACCACTTGGCCATTTGCATTTATCATACCACATATTAACAAAACTACGAGCCGGCATACCCTACTTAATTAAAGTTTTACTTAGATCTGGTAGTGGTACTAGACAGGCAAGTCAAATTTGTACTTTATATGATACTCAATAGTATCATTGCAGGTTCGAATATTTACGAGATGTCATGAACTCGTATTGTTATTTTTATGAAGCAAACTGCAATACTTGCCGGTTACTTCCATTATAATTTTGTATAGTTAATTAAATAAAACGTTCAAATAATGACTTACGTAAGTAATATGGTATACTTTCAATAATTATTACCCTCCTGTACCACTCAAAACACTCAAAAAAAACGCCATTTTCCAACGAAAATTTCCAAAACACAGAACAATAAAAGATATTAAATTTTGTAGGTTAAGTTGTTAGGGTCTCTGAAACCAAATAACTCGCTTTCTGCGCTGTCACGTGTGAGAGGTGGGAGGTGGGCGTGTTTGCTTCCGCTATGCAGAATGACCTTTAATGATACTGGAGTTAAGGGTTAAATTTGTTAGCAACCCAGGTGGTTGCGAAGCCCCTATCCGTATAAATACATACATATGTGAACACATTGGCATCGGAGGCTTGCCACCGCGGCGATAGACTAGGCGCTGGGTCGTTTATGAGGGCTAATATGTTGCAAATAATAGTGCAGGAACTCCTTTGACGTATGTTTATTAATATTTTTATTTTTAGAAATTAATTTTTTACCCGATATATGAATTTAAAAATGAAAGGTAATTAAAGTGGTACCTATTGGTACCTATTAGTACCTATTAGTACCTAGGTTGTACCTATTAGTACCTAGGTATTAGTATACTAGGTACCTATAGGTACCTAGTATATTAAATTTAAATTTTATTAAATCAATAGTGCGCCATGGCAAATAATAATAATAGCCACTCCTTCCCGCACAGGTCCTTGAGAGGACCTAAGGGGTTACTCTTCGGAGTAATTATAGGGTGAGTATTATTATTATTATTATTATAGTAGGTTTATAAAAAAAACTTATTTGTAATTTTCATAGGGGACGCACTGCCTCCTCTGCCTCACCTGACGAGCCGCCACTGGAGAACAGGAACTAATGCTTTGTGGTTGTGTCATGCAGTGGCGGCCGGTCGAATTTGATATGTTCGTATTTCTGTAAGGAGGCATGGGACCTATACCATATTTTAGGGGGTGGTTACTAGACCTAAGTAAAAGGCTAAATGTCAAAAAATCGTCAGGAAAAACTTGCGAATTTTTTTACAAAAATGGCTGGCTCTGGGCAGATCTTGGAAACGGTTTGCAAAATATTTGCGAAATATTTTTTTTTCATAATCACCGAGTAAATACAATTTTTTTATACTTCGTGATTTTTGCAAGATTCTTATTTTGCGTAAGTAAAGATACAACTATTGTAAAATCACAGACGAATGTTGGGATGAAATAAAAATTCATATTATCATAACTTTTACAGATCTCAAAATGTCAAGAAAACCATAAGAATAAAAAAAATTGTACTTACTTGGTTATGAATAAAAAATATTTCGCAAGCCGTTTCCAAGATCGGCCAGGAGACAGCCATTTTTTGGAAAAAAAAATCGCAAGTTTTCCCTGAAGATTTTTTGCTATTATAGCCTTCTACTTAGGTCTCGTAACCACTCCCTAAATTATGGTATGGGTTCTATCTTTACGAACATACGATCATGTCAAATTTCACCGGCCGCCACTGGACTCATGTGAACCCGTACATATAATTTGTGCTTTAAAAAGCCTGGTTCTCAGAGCTTCGTCATGTCGCCGCGACATTTCCCCACTACACTCAACATCCACATATCCGAACTCCAAATTTCCGAACTCACGATATTTCCGAACTTTTTCTCACGATATTTCCGAACTTGTACTTCCATACAACCGAACTTGTCGCTGTCAAATGTCGAATGTCGCTGTCGAATGACCAATGAGCCAGAAAACCCCTTTGCGCATGCGCCAGCAGTTCGGTTATCCCAAGGTGACGAAAGTTCGGAAATGTGGAAGTTTGCGGAACGGAAAAGTTCGGATATGTGGATGTTGAGTGTACTTAAAAAAATGTTTATTACTTGCAGTAGTCGCGACACGGAATACCACAGTTTGAATTTGAAATATTGCAGTTTGTCACAAAACATCTAAATAGACAGTTTGTATTTGCGGAAGTTCAGGATATACTTCCGTATACGGACTATCTTCAAAGCGCTTGAAATTTGGTATACGGATGTTTCTTGGTGTGCTGAGCACGAATCTGCGTATGATAATACCCGCAAGCCCGCAAGTGCCCGAAAGTGTCCGTAAGTGCCTCGAAGAGCCCACAAGTAAGGTTAAAATGTGCATGATTACGATTTCTGTGGCGCCGCAAAATAAACACTTCTATTAGTACAAGATCCCGACCTAGGTCGACCTCCCCTCTTCCTTTTTCCTAATTAAATATATATTTTATACAATAAAATATATAAATCAATACAATGTGCTAGGGTTGCCGCGCCATATCCGCGCAAGGCTATTTTTAATTAAAAATTATTTAATGCAAATTTTTGCGGTCATTACGGTCCTTCTTTTTCTTAAAAAAAATATGACCATTCGAAAACCAAAGCACAGAGTAAACCAACCAAAGATGTACATAAAACTAGCGATGGGAATAATCGAGATGCAATAATCGAATTAGTAGATTATTAAAATATCTCGAGATAATCGATTATGCTATCTGAAAATTAGTAGTCAAAATTAGTAGTACTAAAATTAGTTGTTAGGCGAGAACCGAGATACAACTGCCAGACGCGATATATTGCGCACTGCGCAGGCACTTCTCGATCTATTTATTTGCTAATTGAACAGTTGAACACGATTAGTAGATAGCTGCCGGCCGTATGGTATGGTTCTCTCATTTGTTGCAAGATACAGCGATATACAATACATACGATTTTAATTAATACACGGCAGAGTCGATAATATGAAGACAAGTCTCTCAAGTGTTATTGATTTTTTTAAGGAGAGGTTTTAGTATATTTGGCATGTGGATATATAAACCCTACTAATAATTTTGACTAATTTGGCAGTAAAATTGTAAAATAAAACAGAAGTAATGACTGATAATCGATAAATTTCATTTTTTTTTTCATTACTTTTAAAAACTCCACATCATAAAATATAACATAAATTAGAAAAAAAATTATAGACAAACATTATTTTGGGTACGATGGCATAAAATATCATTGTGTATAATAAACTATCGCCAAACATATACGACAGTAAGATTATCGATTACACTGTGTTACCTTAGGTTTCATAACTAAAATTAGTACTACTAATTTTCTACTACTAATATTAGTACATTATTAAAATGTCTCGATTACTAATAATCGATTATTGAAATATCTCGATTATGCCCATCGCTACATAAAACGTCAAAGTAAGGTTGCCTACCATTTTTCACGCCGTATACGGAGTTGCCAGGTGTAAACAGGTGAACTTATATTAGTAAATTACACTCATCGTTTTTCCTAATGAATTATATATGAAAATGTAGTTAATTTTATTGCGGATATGATGGTATAGGGTTGTCTTTGCGAAAGTGCGCAGAGTCTAGGGTTGCCGCGATTTAAAGTATGAATAATTTAGTCCAATCAACGAGCGAAAGCCCCCATGTAAATTGGTCACTAATTGTTATCAGCAAATAAAAAATATGGTCGTATAGAGAAAAAAATTCTAAGAAAGATAGCGTTTTTTGTGACTCGAGTTTTAATGGCGAACATAACCAAAAAAAATCGCAAAAGGTCAAAAAAAAAAAGGTTTTTTGCATATAAAAAAAAGCTTCAAGTCCTACACAAGAAAGTTAAATTAGAAAGTTGTAGGTCTTAAAAATGCGTTGTAAAATTGTATCATTTTTTCGAATCGGTTTTTTTTCAAATAACTTTTTTTAATTTTGGTTTTAAATTTTTGGCCGTTGCATATTTGAAAACTACCATTCAAAACACGCATTTAAAAAAAATGAAGGTCCTACGACCTCAGGGAGCCGATATATTTTTTTTAAGCGGAGGAAAAGATAATTTTGCGAGCGCGATCGATTTGAAATCGTGTTTAGTTTTTGATGCGCCCAAGCGGAGTGTCCGTGCACTCTGTCGCCGTGTGTTGGCTAGCGCGTGCCGCACCCAACGCTGTACTTTCGCAAACAATTATGTCAACTTAATTTATGCGAAAAGATTTAAAATATTTTTTTTAAGAAAGTAAAAGTCTGAGATCTATTTCGTGTAAAAATAAAGTCAATTGGACGTATACAGCGCTGTCAGTAATTAAAAAAAATGTATCTCGGCTCCCTGAGGTCGTAGGACCTTCTTTTTTTTTTAAATGAATGTTTTGAATGGCAGTTTTCAAATATGCAACGGCCAAAAATGTAAAACCAGAATTAAAAAAAGTTATTCGAAAAAAAACCGGTTCGAAAAAAATGATACAATTTTACAACGCATTTTTTATGCAAAAATTAAATAAAAGCGATTTGGTTTTTTAATAGCATGAAAGTACAAGTCTTCGCGAATAAAATGGGCCCACGATCGTTTCTGTACGATCATTTTTGCCTCTGTAAAAGCTGATTTTTGAAAACGTCTTTTTTTTTTAAATCGTTATAACTCGAAAAAAATAAAACTTTTTGAATTTTGGGCTGTATTTTTAGTTAAGTCTGTTCAAACAAAATTGGAATTTATACAGCAAAAAATACGAAAACGTGAATTTTGACGTTTTTTTAAATTTTTCTCAAACGTTTATGAACCGATTTTTTTCGTTCACATCTCATTCGACGCGCATTTTTAAGACCTACAACTTTCTAATTTAACTTTCTTGTGTAGGATTTGATGCTTTTTTTTATTTGCAAAAAAACGTTTTTTTGACTTTTGCGAATTTTTTTGGTTATGTTCGCCATTAAAACTCGAGTCGCAAAAAACGCTATCTTTCTTATAATTTTTTTCTCTATACGACCATATTTAAATATATTTTTAATTAAATAAAACGTTTTTATTGGTCGGCGATGTGTCGCCAGCGACACGACGAAGCTCTGAGAACCAGGCTTAAGCCTAGTTCTCAGAGCTTCGTCATGTCGCCGCGACATTTTCCCACTACTTAAAAAAATGTCTATTACATACTACACTCAACAACCACATATCCGAACTCCAAATTTCCGAACTCACGATATTTCCGAACTTGTACTTCCACATAACCGAACTTGTCACTGATTGGTTGACGACAAAAAACCGCGAAATTTGAAATGAGAAAAAAAATGTAAACAATGCGATTGTTATCAAACATTTCGATTGTCACAGAATTCAGCAAAGAGGAAATCGCCCTCCCTCAGCAGCACACCTGAGACAAGAGTTCTTCTCTGTACAAACCAGTGAAAAACACTTCTTTCAAATGGCGTATCATAAGCACCGGTGCACTTTATTGTGTCAATCCGTCCTCTCAATTTTCGTCCTTTTTTTCAATTTTTTCAAAGTAAATTTCTTTTTTTCCAAGAATTTCTGCCACTGACGATTTACAAATATTGTACATCTTACATATGTAGATCAACATTTTTAACACCACTTTTTGCGTGATTTATCAAATCCAGCTTTTCCTCCAAGGTTAGCCTCTTAGCAGGCTCTTTACTCTGCAAATAAACAGTACAATAATGTTTGTTTTGTATCACGGTTTTCTTAAAAATACATATTTTCTCATAATTTTTCATTTCAGTTTGAAATTATTATAGGTTACGTCAACAAAATGTTCAATAAAACAAACCTTTACTGTGAATTACAAAATAAATACCTGCACACTGTCTCCTTTGCACCTGACATTTTTTTGTTTAGAAAAATGTTCTTTTATTAACATGTACACATGTATGTATGTATTACATTTGCATAAAAACTTTGAAAAACAAAGAAAAGTACTAGAATGAGCCAGAAAAGCCCTTTGCGCATGCGCCAGCAGTTCGGTAATCCCGAGGTGACGAGAGTTCGGAAATGTGGAAGTCTGCGGAACGTAAAAGTTCGGAAATGTGGATGTTGAGTGTACTTGCAGTAGTTTGCGACACGGAATACCACAGTTTGATTTGAAATATTGCAGTTTGTCACAAAACATCTAAATATGTTGACAGTTTGTATTTGCGGAAGTTCTGGATGTACTTCCGTATACGGACTGTTTTCAAATCGCTTGAAATTTGGTATACGGATGTTTTTTGGTGTGCTGAGCACGAATCTGCGTATGAAAATACCCACAAGTGCCCGAGTGTCCCTAGGTGCCTCGAAGAGCCCACAAGTAAGGTTAAAATGTGCACGATTACGATTTCTGTGGCGCCGCAAAATAAACACTTATATAGGCGCAGGTATATTCGTGTAGAACTGGTAAAAATAAACACTTTATTCTTGTAAAAAAGTCGATATCTCGCTTGGTTTTCGAGATATCGAGGGTGGAAGTTTTAAATTGTAATATTGGCGTATACCAGTTCCAATGTGGCATTTGAAATGGTTTATTTGAAAACTAATTTTTTTCAATGACCTACTAATAGTTTTGTCAGGGAACGCCAAATTGTAGGTGAGTGTGTTGAGATTGACGAGTGTAAAAGTGGACGTCGAAAGTACGAACGTGGACGAGTAGTCGAAGGATCATAGCTTCTCGGAATGAGCGTACGCGGAGAACCAGAAAAATACAGGAATTTTTACATACAATACAGAAATTTGCCCAGAGAATAAGAGACGAAGCAACTTTGCTTTCTTTAATAAAAAAACATAGCGCCGAATACTGAAATCCATACTCATAAGCGAGATATCCAACACTTTCATTTAGCGATTTTTATGCATTTTAACCTTACTTGTGGGCACTTACGGACACTTGCGGATATTTTTATACGCAGATTCGTACTCAGCACACCAAAAAACCCCCGTTTACCAAATTTTAAACGATTTGGAGATAGTCCGTATATGGAAATACAACCAAAGTGGATATTTGTCACGCCGAAACCATGAAAAAATGGCCATTTACATAAACAAAGTAAGAAGTGCGACTCGCGACAGATTGTGTAGTTAGTTGAAATATTTCAACTACACACGGCAGTCGCAGCGACAGTAAAATAAACTTGGTGGGATGTAGGGGAAATTAAATAAAACGTTTTTATTGGTCGCCGATGTGTCGCCAGCGACACGACGAAGCTGTGAGAACCAGGCTTTAAGGCTGGAGTCCCGGTTAAGGCGGATTAATTTAACTGACAGTTTAACTGTAAAGGTGGGTTCATGCAGATATTTTTAGTAATAAGAATAAGAATAGTAATAAGAATAAAAAGTTAAACTTTCGTTTTATAATGACCCAGTTCATGCAGTAAATCCTTATTTTTAAAATTATTACTAAAAATTATATTTACTGCATGAACTGGATCATTATAAAACGAAGGTTTAACTTTTATTCTTATTACTATTCTTATTCTTATTACTAAAAATTTCTGCATGAACCCACCATAAGTGTTTTTTATACTTTCTGTACACATTTTCACAATTTTATCGTCTGGTTAGTTAATCGGCCTTAACCGGGAGTAAAAGTATAGGCCCTAAATGTGTTAAAACTACCGGCCTAGATGTGCATAAAACAATGGTTTCTTTTTCTTATAATTAGTGTATTGTTTTTATTAAATAAACACAAAAGCACAAAATGGGATCAGACTTACAAAAAAAAACAATAACTTCATTTGCAGAAAGTTATGGAAGTTATGAAAGTTATGGAAGAAAGCGCCTTATATGTGCAACACCCTTGTCCCTTGTATAGCAACAAAACCATAAATTGTAGGCCTAAAGCCCGGTCCAGACACAACGACTTAACTGCACGATAAAACGGTCATGCAAGTCGTTCGACAAAACGTAGTATAGTTGGCGTGTCCATACAGTCGCGAGTTATCGTTCAAACTTCTCGACTTTCAGTTTCGGTTACGATCGCTATGGAAGAAGTGCTACTATGGTCAATTTATGCCGTATGGCTTGCAAGAAAATTTCGAAACAGAAGAAAAAATCGAAGAACAAAGTGGTCCAGGGAATGGTTGTTAAAGAGATCCGACTATTCTCATATTAGATTATTAAATGAACTTCGTAGTGAACCTGATGATTGGCGCAATTATTTGAGAATGGATGTGGAAACTTACATGTATCTGTTAAATTTAGTAACGCCATACATTCAGAAACAAGATACTTGCATGAGAAAAGCGATTTCACCTCACGAGAGATTAAGCGCCACTTTAAGGTTCCTTGCAACTGGAAGAAGCTACAAGGATATGGAATATACAACTATAATGTCCAAGCAAGCATTGAGTGAGATTATACCAGACACCTGTGAAGCAATCTACAAGGTTTTAAAGAAAAACTACCTGAAGGTAAGTGTGAAATACATACTTTGTTATATTTTTTTATTAAAGAACAAGTGAAAGTAACAATAAGAAAAAATAAAATAAAACATTGTCAGTACATTTTAATATGTTAATCATTAATATTAAGAAAAAAATAATCATGTAGCACTATTGTCGGGGTCAAAATTTGTAACGTACTGTGATAAATATGAGCAAGACGAATCTGAATTTTCATATTCCGATGGGCAGATTGGAGTATGTGGATGTTGTCCAATTTCCAGTAATGAATAGGGACGTTGTTGGTTTGACTGTTGTGAAGTTTGCATATAAGAATTATATGATCCAATATTGGAATTATGCTGTTGACGCTTCTCTTTGTTAATCTGAGAACGGTGCTGCTGCTGCTGCTGCTGCTGTGTATTTTCAGCTATAATGTTCTGAGGCCGTTGAAACAGTTGAAGACGATTCTCTCCAACTATGTAAATTTTGCAATTTCTATTCAGTGACACCATTTCTGCCTCAAATAAGACATCGCCAATCAGTTTCATAGCAATCTTCACTTGGTCGCCTGCAACTGCTCGAAGTCTATCAGCCACGTGTTTTCCAAATCTGTCAAATGAATCTTCTTGTAGTGATTGTAGTTTTTCACCAATTTTCATCATAACTGCATCGGTTTTGTCTTCTGCCCTAGGAACTTTCCTTTTCCGATTCGGAGTTCTTGAATAAGTAGTGTTGAGGTTAACCGATTCGGTCAAATTAGAAGATGTAGATGGTGCTGGCGTAGAAGGTGCCGTAGGCAAATCAACATCACTCTCACCGTCGAAACTTTCTCGCTGAAACAGAAAATTTAATACTATAGTACAATAATGCTCTACATTTTATACATGATATGAATCTGTATTTATTTTTTTTTGTTTGTTACAGTTTCCTCATAGAGAAGAACAATGGTTAGAAATCGCAGCTGACTTCGACAAAAAATGGCAGTTTCCACACTGTTTAGGAGCCGTTGACGGCAAACATATCAGGATTGTTCCGCCCAAGGAGAGTGGGTCGTATTTCTTCAATTATAAAAAAACACATAGCGTTGTACTGATGGCAATAGCTAATGCCAACTATGAGTTTATCTACTGTGATGTTGGTACGAATGGAAGAATCTCTGATGGAGGAGTAATTGCCAATACTGCATTTTATGAAAAACTGATCAACCACGATTTAAAAATTCCAAAGCCTGCATGTGCTCCAAATTCTAACGAAATTTTGGAATATATATACATTTATTGGCGAGAAGCCTTTGCTATGCGCCCAGATTTTATAAAGCCGTATAGTCAAGAAGCTCTAACTAAAGAACGAAGAATCTTCAACTACCGTTTATCCAGGGCGCGACGTGTTATTGAAAACAGTTTTGGAATACTTGCATCTAGATTCCGAATATTCCATACTGCTATAAATCTGAAATTGGATACCATTGATAAAATCGTTCTAACATGCTGTGCATTGCACAATTTTCTACGTAAGAAATCTCCAAACACGTACACCCCGCAGAAAGTATAGACCGTGAAAATAATGTCGAATGTATTCTCGAATTGGGTGAAAGATGTGATCCTAATGTAATGCATAACATTCAACGAAGAACAAGAGGACAAGTTCTAAACAGTGCAAAAATTACCAGAGAAAAATTCACCCGCTATTTCAATAACGAGGGCTCAGTACCATGGCAAGACAAATTTGTTTCACTAAACATTGAATAGGCTAACACTTCTTTATATAATTATTAATATTACTATATTAATAACTATAATTATTATAATATATACTATGTATACTATAATTATTATATGAATAACTACAATATTAATTAACTATAAATAAATTTACTAATTTGTATAAAATAATAAAAGCTAAATAGGAAAATGACGAAATTAACACTAATAAAAAATTAACAATTTGACTTTTTTAGTTTTGCTGGTTAATATCTCCCACCAATTTTAATCTCGTAAATTAGCATAAACATTATACTATGAGTATTTGAAGATTATTGAAAATTATTTTAATTGAATAATGATGAAATTTTCCTTACCTCTTGTCCAGTGTCCTGAGACGTTTCATCATCAATGGTGCTTGTGGAGGGTCAGTACTTTTTCTGGATCGTTTAAAAACTCTAGTTTATCAAAATACCAGAGGCTTGGTTTATAGATATCGTCTTCACCAGTACCACTTTTAGTTGAAGCAATAACTTTGGCTACTTCTTTTTTTATATACTGTACGTAAAGAATTAATTTTTTTTGTAACCGTTTCCTTGTTAGCGGATGCGTCAATTTCTTTAAACTTCTCAATTAGAATCTCGTATGCCTGATTTTTCTTATTCCGGTCACTATACTCCGCACTTTTAACTTGCCATAAACAAGGAAAACTACGATACAACTCGATAAATTCTCCCAAAAATGTGCGAGAGCATTGACGTAGATCCGACATGTTGCCAGTCAAATAATAAAATACGAACGATAAGTTGTACGCACCCGTCTACATGCTCCGACTTGTCTCATCAGTTCTCGAAAATGATGCCCGGACCTTCAGTCTTTCGATTTATCGTTCAACCTCATTCCGTTTAGACAAAACGTACGTTTTGCGGTCCACACATTCCATCTTACTTGATACATTTTGTCTGATTCGACATATCGTTTAATTAGTCGTTGTGTCTGGACCGGGCTTAAGAGTCGTATCTCAAAAATGGTCAAAATCAGACTGACAGGTTTTATAGTTATTGTTGTTGAACGTTTTTCCTTGAGTCAAAAATCTATGGTAATAGATTAGATAATTAATTAGAATTGTTTTCATTTTTGTTTACATGGATGATTTTAAAGTTTTATTAAAAGAGATGCTTCATGTTGCTTTTTGTAAAAATCCTCAAAGTGAAGTCAAAGACATTGTCTACACTACAAAGACAATTGCTCTCAAATAATTTATATGGATATTTTGTATTCCTGTAATTTTTCTTTATAGAAGTAGCAGATCTTATAATTTTTTTTGGAGATTTAATTGCAGAATACTACATCACGAAAATTATTAGCATCTGTTCCTATTATCTATTAGTCTTAGTAGTCTATGAACAAAACAATTGCTGCTGGCTTTCTTCTATTCTTGCAAAAATATAATATCTACATAAACTACGAAATAAAATACTACTATTTTAGTCTTAAATGTTCTCGATTGAAAATGAATTCCTTGCAGAATGAAGGTTTTACAGTATTTAGCTGGAACAAAAGAGGAGACAGTAGTGTCGAATGCCCTGAACCTGATGAAACAGCCGAAAATGATATTGAAATTGAAGAATCTACAAATATCTTATGTATCATTCATAATAATGGAAAAATTGGTTGTGCATATTTTAATTTACATGAAAGATTGGTAAGATTAAGGTTATTTTGTAGATTTCATATATAATGGATAAACTTTCAGTTGTATGTTTATGAAGAGTTTATAGAGTTAGGCCCCCATTTTCTGTTCACCATGAACCTTCTCCAAGAAATCAGACCTAAATATATCCTAAGCTTTGGAAATACTGCAGACGATTTTATTCAATTCTTAATTGAAGCTGTGACTATTGGATCAGATGCTACTGCAACATCGGACAGTTTAAACTATCTGCCACAAAACTTTTTCCTGTTGTCTCTTAAAGAATATAGTATGAATATTCAGTATCCATTTTGTAAAATATTAGTCCGTATTTTAATGTTAATTATTTCTTAGCATATGAAATTTGTAAAGCCATACTCTCAAAAATTAATCTAACTCCAAATGTAGATGAACCATCCGATGTTGAGAGAGAAGTATACATTCATTCACTAATAAATTTTGAGCATCGATCATCGGTACAAGCAATAGGAGCTTTAATAAATTATCTTGAAAAAAATTGGGGCTTTTTTGGTATAACTAAGGAGGATTTGCAATACCTTTGCATAAATCAGGTGACAAGGTACTTACATATTTGTACTGCCATTATTTTTTTCCATAAACCGATAAGTTTTGAGTATCTTTTTTTAGTATTATTTTTAATTCTAGAAAACATCATGTATTAGTTGACACAGCCACATTTGATGCTATTAATATTTTTTCTGAGAGAAGTCACGATGCGGGTTTTAAACATGGACACCGAACAAGCAGCCGAGAAGCTCTAAGCATATATAGATTATTTTCATCTAACTGTAAATCAAAAATAGGACTTGCAACACTAAGGTGAATGTTTTTAGTATTTAAAAAACACTAGATCAAAATAGTCTCTCTTTTTTTCCTTTCACTTTAGGAATATCCTTTTAAATCCAATCAAAGATATTGATGAACTCAAAACCCGATTAGACTTTATGGACTTTGTGCTACAACCTAGTAATAAAGATTTCTTTAACAGTCTGCAATTAAATATGAGACAGCTTGGTAACAACATAAATGTAAGATTTATTTTATTTTTATTTCTATTTTTGTACAAAGAGAAAATGTTTCAGGTTATTATAAAGAGAATTCAAAATTTTAGAGCGAGCAACAGGGACTGGAATGTGTTACATAAGGTTCGCTGTTCTGACTTTTTAAGGACTGCCATTAAAATTTCAAAGATTCGAGAAGAAATTTTTCGTCTCTAAACTTTGTAGAACAATAATTATTATTACAATAGATATAGGTAGGTAAAACAAATTTCACTAGTTATCTTATGTTTTTTTATTTTTCTAGGCTATACATCAAACTATATTTATAAATGACCTTTGTTTTCCATACATGAAAAAATCCAAGATATTAAGGGATTTACATAATGCTATTTCGCCACATCTGCTTGGACTTGAGCATTCTGTTGACAAAGCCATAGATTTGAATTGTGATAGGAAACAGGGTAGACCAGTTATTAGATTTGGACTGGATGAACATTTAGATGCTAGTAAGTTTGTATAAAAAAATACCATAACAGTGATTGTGATTAGTGATTATTTTCCATAGTCACAATTCTCTAAAAATATATTATATCCTAATGTTAAAACATATAAGTATTATATAATTTTATAAGCATTATAGGGATTTATTCATTGTATCTTTAGAAAGATTGAGACAACAGGGCATGGCGAAAGATCTGACTGCTGCAGCTAGGTTCTCTGCCGATAATTTACCAGATTTTTTAAATGAATGTGCAATGGTTTATTTACCGGAAATTGGCCACCTGATAGCTATAAAAGAGTGGGAATCCCATTGTGATCCTGAGCAACTCAAAGATTTGGATTTTCAATTCATGGTATTTGTCTCACATTCTTTCAAAATAATTTGACCTTATGTTTAATACTTTCAGTTTACTTTACGGGGTACCATTCATTATAAAAATCCCTTATGTATTGGTAAGTAGGTACCATTACCAGTTATAGGTAGTACCATTCATTATAAAAATCCCTTATGTATTGGTAAGTAGGTGCAACTTAAACTTTTAAAAGCTATTTTTTTTTTACTTAGAGCTAGATAAGAGATTGGGCGACATTAACGCAGAGATTATAGATCACGAGAACAGAATTTTAAGAAGACTATCTGATTTAGTCGTCAAATACAACAAGGACATCAGAGAACCACTCAGAATAATTGGATTAATGGATTGGTAAGGTTTTTAGATATAGATTTCTATATCTAAATAGATTATGATTTAGACACAATTTCACGTGGACTATACTAATAATTATTAGAAGTATGGTATTCAAAGTACCCTAAACCATTTGGCCAAACGATATTCGGTTCACTTATTACTTGTCACTATAAATATCTAGTGGTGGTGGAAGTATTTATATATACTTTATATATGGAATAAAATTTTGCGGAACATATTCCTAAGAGTTGTTGCCTCTATTTTAGCCTCATCGAGAAAAAAATAGATATGTACAGAGAAGATGTAGAAGTACACACCATAATTTGTATGTTTGTATCATTTATTGAACTTTCATGGTTTATGCAGTAAATTCTTCTTATTACATTTGGTTTATTATTATATTTGACTAAAGTTATCTTATCTAAAGGCGGGTTCACATCAATAAAATATTGCGTTGCATTTTGAAATTCAACAAAAATATTTGCGGCGCAAATTTAAATTTGTTCAAGTATAAATTATTTGTGTACATTTGGATGCAACCCACAATTCACATTAACACAAATTTATTTTAGAATGTAACTGCATGTGATATTTACTACTGGAAGAACATAATATATGAACATATAAAAAAACAGTCAGCTACAAAAAAAAAAAAAAAATAAAATAGTCTAAACAATATAAATCAATCGTACATTCAAAGTGGTCTCTATGTACTTCTTCATCTTGGTAATCGCCAAATCACTACTGAAATTCCTGAAAATCTTATAAGTGTATGTTTATATTAATAATAGATAAATAAATTAAGTCAAACATTTCGAGAATGTACGTCTTCAACATACTACTTTTTTACCCAATTGTATTTTTACCCAAAAAATCCCTCTTTCCAAATGCATTGAAGAAAAAAAATAGGGTCGCCAATTAAGAAAATGGCCAAAAAAACAAAATCAACCTGTTCAAACTTTTTTTTGTAAAATCTATCCTAAATAAAAGAAATATAAAATTTGTTCCTTTCATTGTGAAAGCACTTTATATAGGTCACCACAAAATACTTCTTAAAGCCCCTAATTCAAAACTTAATGAAAAACTAGGCTGTTGAATTCCATGCATTTCTAGGCTTTAACATTAATACAAATTTTGATGGTCACTAATCTAAAATTACAGTTTTATATCTATGGCACTCACTGCCTCTCAGAATGACTACATCCGTCCAAGTTTGAACACTGATAATATTTTCGAAATAAAAGATGGAAAACACCCCCTGAATGAACACTTAGTGTCACAGTTCCAGACAAATGATTTCTATTCTGGGGGCCAATACAGTCACATGAAAATCATCACAGGTCCCAATGGCAGTGGCAAGAGTATGTATCTGAAGCAATTAGCTCTTATTGTGTACTTGGCCCACGTAGGATCCTATGTACCAGTAAAGAGTGCTAATATAGCACTAGTTCATAGCATTCACTCTAGAATTCAAGCAACAGAATCTGTTTCAGTTAGGCTCTCTGCATTCATGATTGATGTCACTCAGGTATTTGTTAAAAGTAGCAAATAATTTTATAAAGGTAAGAAAAATAAAGGATTATAGGAAGAATATTGGATGTTGGCACATTGTTTCAATATCATGAAAGTTGAAACTATTTGTTTCAACAAAGTTTACATTACACAGAGAGCAATAAGGAAAACTATTGCTAGAACAAAATATTGGAAAAGTAGGTAATAGTTCAATTACATTTTAAAATTTTCCAAATTTCATTTTTCCATCTTTTCAATCAAAAAAAGATTATTTCTTCCACATTATGCATGCTTATTCCTTTCTAAGAGCTGAAGTTTATTTGTAAAACATTGTAAAGGTTAATATTTTAACCTTCATATTGTATCATTAAGCCATTAATTATATACAGTATGGCCCATTAAGATCCTATACACGACCTTCCTATAATTATTTATTATCCACTTTGATTGATATTGTTGTTAAAATATAGGACAAAAACGTATTTTGAATAGAATGACACATTTGTCAATTTCAAGTCTTCAATAATTAATTCAAGACTTCCTGTAATGCTTTTAGGTCAAAAATTGAGAAAAAGCTCTAGTGGTTTTTTAGCAGAAAAACAATGATATCACTGTCTATATAGAATTTTTCAAAACTGCTGAAAATTTTCTGCATCTGAAAGACATCACCTTCATTATATAAGTTTCACAAGTTTTCCCTTCCTTTATTAATGTAAGTTACTTACTTAGTTACTAAATAAGTTAATCCCATAGAAAAGTGGACACCCAATTATTAACATAGCAGTATATGTACTCATAGTAATTATTAGCATTAGTACTATAAGTTTTGAAAGAAGCCAAAGCCAGTGGCACTGATGTCCTACTCAAAAAAATGCCCAATGCTTTTTCTTAATTTTTCACCCCCTAAAAAATATTACAATAGACCTTGGACTGAACATATGACCCTTTTGAAAAATACAGTTTTTTTTGGCCTACATTTTGACACCAAAATTGTTCACATTCAATAATCTATAAGAAATTACAGTGTTCTAGTTCTTAATGGGCCATACTGTATATGATGTGTTTATCTTATATATATATATATATGTAGGTATCGCAAGCTCTAAACAATGCCACCTTGTCATCTCTAATACTTATGGATGAATTTGGAAAAGGCACCACTGAGAAAGATGGGTTAAGTATTCTTGTAGGCACACTAAGGAATTTCCTTAAGAGAAAGGAGGACTGTCCACACGTTATCGTTTCACACACATTTCCAACAAATCATCAAATATATCCCAAGATCCCCTTTACTTGAATATCAGAAAATGAATTACAAGAAGGATCAAGGCTCTTTCTACTTTTTATATAAGTTAACACCAGGTAATTTTTTGTTTTGAATATCATTCTGTGTTGAACTGGTTTGTGGAGACAATTAAATCTACAATTAACAGCAATTTTATGATTAGTATAATCTAAAAATATTTCTTGTATCATAAAGGCCGGCGACACAGTTGCAGTTTTGTCGAAGATAAGGTAGGCTTGAGGGTGGTTTACAAGTGTTCCTATACAAAATATTTTCATTCATTTAGAATTAGTCATTAGTCATTTTCGGAACAATGAAATAGTAGCTTACATGTTAAATTTTTGTATCTTGAGATAATTCAATAATATACTTTTTTTGCTAATGACTTATTTATTATCAATAATGTGGCAAAATACACTGAGTGCTGTTTCGAATTTTCGAATAGTGATGTCCAAAGACCGAAGCCAATGCGGTTGATTCATTAGTATTGAGCCACTCCATCGAAGTGCCTGGAATTTTCTAGACAAGTCTGGAGAGTGGTCGGGTACAGTTTTGTGCGTTAGTTAAAGCGTGCAGTTATGTGTGTTAACATTATTAAATCTGAGGGAACTATAATGTGCAACGTGAAAATCAGCGAAACTTCAAGTGAGATTCGATATGCTTTATTATATGAATTTCGTTTAGGCCATAATACAACTGAAATACACCGAAATTCAGTGGCCGCGTATGGCGACAACCCCCATAGTTGAGCAACATGCAAAAGATGGTACACACGCTTTAGATCTAGCGAAGATAACTATAATCTAGTAGGCCACCTCAACTGGATATCGAGTACGGAACCATACTTCGATATGGTATGAGAGCTCGTGGACTCAAACCGCTAGGCAAAGTCCAAAAGTTGGGCAAGTGGATACCACATTCATTGAGCGAAGTCGATCGCCAGCATCGGAGTAACATTTGTACAACTTCTCTCCCGTAGTTATCGTTTTGACTGGTTAAAGTGGGTAGTATGGGTACTTTATGTAACTCCGTAAGGGCCAGTGGGTAGCCGAGAAAGGCGATATTGTCAGTTTAGTGGGACCTTTACGGCGTGTATCACTGGGAACTCTTGGAGGACAATACCACTGTCACCGCTGCTGTCTATTGTGCTCAACTCCGCAGTTTGTCTGCTCAGCTCGATCTTCTATGGCCACGGCTAGACAAAGTTACTACTGCAAGATCATGTCTTCTTGTTGGTGACAAGTTTATAGAGTCGGATGGCGCGTCTATCAACAAGGCTCAATACTTTTGAATGAACCGGATAATAACAAAACAATATAGCGCCACTAAATAACATGATAAATTAGTATTTTCAATAAAATTCTCTTTTGCTCATTTATAACATATTTATGTCTATATTACATAATCTCAAAGGAAAAGTGGAGAGCAAAAAAACAAAATACAGTCCTATTGGACAAATATAACTTTGTTGTATCATAGCTTCGCAATTATAAATAAATTTAAAGATCGGACTATTCGTATCTAATCGCATATTATACTAAATAAAAGTCACAGGTTTCATTTGCTATAAATGCGTAAACAAGAAATACAGTATACTATTGTTGCAGTACACATTACAAAACCTTTCAAAATATTTTATACTCCAGTAAGTTGCGTAATCATGTAAACTGCGTAAACAGCCCTCATGCCATCTAAAACAGAAGCACTTTCCAGCACTGCACCTAAAGTGCTTCAAAGCTTCCAGAGCACTCTAGAGAGCTTTCCAGTTGCACCTAAGCATTCTATGTCATCAGAGTTTGACGCTCAATTTATTCGTTTTAATAGTGCGCAGGCATTTCAAATGTTTTAAACTCTGGGTTAAATTTCTATCTGTGGGGAAGTTGGCGGCCTTCTTCTCTATTAGTTTTTGTGTTGTTGGATTTTAGGTCCTGGAATAAACAACAACTATTTGATTTTTACCAACGTTTTGGAGATTTATTTCTCCTTCTTCAGGGCTTAATCAATGTTGTTATTACTGTCACATAAGGTGGGAAGATTCTGACCATTGGCAGTTCTATCCATATACATATGTAACAAATGTACCAAGATAAAAACAAAAACTATTTACAGGACAACACACTTTAAAAATTACTATAGTACTATGGTGCATTTGTTACTTATGTATATAGATAGAACTACCAATGTTTGTAACTTACCACCTTATGTGACAGTAATGACGACATTGATTTAGCCCTGAAGGAGAAATAAATCTCCGAAACATTCCACAAAAATCAAATAGTTGTTGTTTATTCCTGCACCTAAAATCCAATAAACCAAAAATTAAATTTCTATTTTATTTATTTTCTATTTAGGGTATGTGAGGATGTATTGGTTTAATATTTATTACGATTGTTTATGCATAAGTACATCGATATATTATAGTTTTTCATATTTTAAATCTTTACGAAAGAGCATTTCGGTTCAACTACCATGTTGTATTTTTAGCAGTTCTGTGAAGTATTTCACCTTAACTATGTTGGTGCATAAAGCTCAAAGGGCTCCAGGCCGTCGTTAGTGTAGAAGTAGAAGGTGGATGTGCAACCGCATCGGCGGCCCCTAAATATAAATATATATATTGTTTCTATATATTTACTTTTTTTCTGTACAGGGGTATCTGCTAGTTTTGCTTTTGAGGTAGCAGAAACTATAGGGGTAGATAAGAACATTCTTCTGAGAGCTAGAGAGATATTAAGAGGTTTAAGAAATAATGAAATAATTCAACCTCTAAAAGAAAATATAAGGACCCACAACTCGAAAAATTTGACAAAGTTAAATGTTCCTAAACCAGATGAAGATTAATTTCCTAATGTTTAAATTTACTATTATAACATGGTTTATGTTGGTATAAGTGCTCAATAAAGATGTGACTGTAATGACAACGTTTTTATTAAATCAAATTAATACAGTAACAGAAGTTAGTTAAAAAATGTAAAACAAACTATGAAGAATAATTAGAAGTCATCACCTCTAGATACGACTTCCTTGCATGTGGGGCGTAACATAATTGTATGCTCAAACTGGGCTGTGTAGCAACCCTTAATGTCGCAGAGGGGCGGATAATCATCTACAATACCCTTATCGCATAGGTCCTTTAAAGCCATCTGGTATTTAGTGGCTCCTGCTCTGTCTAACCATCTCTTGCAAAAAGCCAGTGTGCCAAAGTTTTTGTTTATTATATTCAGCAAGGTTTTTGAAGACTGCAAACTGCAAATAATTAACTTTTACTATGAATATCGACTTTTAATTTATATTCGTTTAAAACCAAAATACTATATAAATTAATAAAACAAAAAAAATGTGTAAAAGGTTAAAATGTTAACTTATTATTCAAAATACCTACTAATTATTTAAAAATTGGAATTAAAACGTTTCCAGATAATGAAATTAGGTATGATATATTATGATCAAAATTTTATTGAAAAAAAAGTGAAATAAAAAGTTTACTACCGTAAAAACAAAAGTTCACTAACCGTAATGGTACATAAGGAACTTCAAAGTTTTTCATGTAATGTGAACATTCCATATCATCATGAACAACCCCACGTCCTGTAGAACCAAAGGTCTCGATTGCATAAAACTCATTTTCTTCCATTACAGTGGCCTCACCACCCTTGACAATGGGTACTGTCTTTCCAGCATGTATTCCTGCAATAAGAATTATACAGTGAGAGTAAAAAGTAAGGAAAGGTGCTTGTATTTATTGAAATCTTTGTTATTTTAAAAAAATGTTTTAACAATACGACTCTCAATTTTTCTTATCATAAACAAGTTTGTTGCTATGGCAACCGACTCTACTTGATGGCATGTTATGATTTTATTTGTATTTTTTGTGAAGAGAGCTCTTCCTGGACATAGGTCTATAAAAGTATAATAGGGTTTCATAAGAAAAAAAATCCCAAAAATCACCCCTCTCAGTTGGACTTTGTTAATCTAATTCTTATCAAGATCTGGGATTTTAAAATTTAAGATAAAGGACTCGAGACTAATTAGTTAAAGAACAAATAAATTCAACTAAAAATAACAAATATTAATGTATTATTTATTGTTCTAAATGTTGCCCATTATTGTTAATCCATAGTTGTAGTCGCCTTTCAAAGGAATTTATGGCACTTCTTACTGTGGTATGTACTGTCTTTGCCTTGCCCGCAATTTTAGCTTTCAGGTCTTCCAAATTTAATGCTGTTCTTATAGGCAACACTTTTCAAAAGACAGCAAAGAAAAAAATCACATGATGTCATATCCAGATACCGAGCGAGCCATTCAATAGCACCATATTTTTTGTGGCCGCTGCTGGGTTCGCGCCTCCAGGATCCAATGCGGATTTTGTTGAGACCAATAACGAAAATATTGTTTATTAACAAATCCATACAAGGTAAAAGCAGCTTAATCTGAAAATAGATTTGTTCTGCCAAAGTTCAGATCTGTATCAAGTTTATCTCATAGTATAGCAAAATTCAAAGCGCCTCTCAAAATCGCCGTTTTAAGTTCTTGTACCAGTGGAACATTTCTTTTTTTAGTAAAGGACCCCACCCCGCACAAAACCCTATGATTTTGGCCCTCGGTTAATTTTTTTTCTAATAGCAATTTTTCGTTCCTTGGGTCGTCCTGATCAAAAGTCTTGCTGGGCGTAAAGTGTAATAATGGACAGATTTCGAGATATCGGCTATTTTGTCTCACGGGATGAGAATATCAAAAAATGTTTTTTTTTTTTTTCAAATATCTGCAGATTAGGGTTATATTATTCTACCAGAAAGCAAGCGAACGGTGCTCTTTTGAGTTCCCGACTGTGAATGTAACTCTAGGTATAACATCTGGTGATCCACTGGCCAAAAATGAGCCATTTTTGGTCGCTTACTGTTTCATGGCAATCTAGTGACTGGGTGGTATTTTTACCATGGAACTTTTCTACAGGAGAAGTATTTGTACTTTGTTTGGCCATATTGACCAAAAACAATTATATTACAACTTAAAAAAGATCCCATAACTGGCCAATATTAACAGAATTAGCCATTCTGATTCATATCGAGATTTTTTTGTCCCGAGTGCTTTTCCCTTTTTTTATTCATCTTAAGTTTACCAACCTGAGCTCATTCTTATGAGAATGGCCATTATCAGGAATCCAATTATTGTTGTGACCAAAAATTATGCAAAACATACTCTGTCCAATCTGGATTATTCCCTGTGTCAAAAGTTTCGGGACTGGCTCGATAACTCGAGAAATACGCCACCTAGAGAAAAACGACCTTGATAAAAGTTGTAAGATTCTTCCCTGGCAATCCAATGGTGACCTTGAATTTGACGTTGAAGGTTATGTCAAGGTCAAGTCCGTTTTAACAAATAGGACACCCTATTTTTGAAACTGGAAATGAAAAGAGCGGAAAATTTTACAATCGATTATGACCTTGACCAACTCTTGGGATTTGACCTTCAAGGCTATTCCAAGGTCCAATACAATTGAGGCATTGAAGCTTGATATATACGCATCATGGAAAAAAGTTGACCAAAATAATGACCTATCTAGCCATCTAAGGCAAAACTCTTTACTCTCCAGCCAGCTAAGGCAAGACTCGTCCAAACAGTCTTAATTATTAGAATAAGTGATCAAACTGTGCTCCATTAACCTCTTGACAGTAAGCCAATCAATTATAAAAATTGTTGATTATGCGTTCATGAAATACTCAGCTGGGATGACATCGCATTCGTCTAGTATGCGTTATCGTAATTCTTGTAAATTTTACGGCTTCGTTTTGTACACCCTACCTTTGAGATAACCCCACAAAAACTGATGAAATTGAGTATGTATGACCATAACCTTGACATGACCAAGGTCACGGTCAAGCTCAAATTCAAGGTCACAATTTAATTGTCAGGGAAAAATCTTACAACTTTTATGTACATACATATGTCATTTTTCTCTGGGATACATATTACCAAACTTTATTGTCTCAATTGTATTCGACCTTGGAATAGCCTTGAAGCTCAAATCCCAGGAGTTGGTCAAGATCATAATCGATTGTAAAATGATCCGCTCCTTTTATTTCCGGTATCAAAAATAGGGGTCCCATTTGTTAAAACGTACTTGACTTTGACATAACCTTCAAGGTCATAGTCAAGGTCACCATATATCATATATGTTAATGACTAATGTAAATGGCTCAATATTATTTGCTGATGACACTTCGTTGTTAATAGCTGAGTCAAAAATAGAACAAGTTGTACAGAAAACAAATGCAGCTCTTAAAGACGCCAATGATTGGTTCACAGACAATAGCCTCATTTTAACCCATTAACGCCGGCTGTACTCAAACGAGTACAGATCAATTTCGCACTAGTAATGCAACTAAAACTGTAACGGTGGTTATTTGTCGTTTTGCTGCCGTCCTGCAGATCACGCTCTAGGCCTTGAAATGTTGAAAATTCAGGATTTTTAAATATAACCGTATTTTGTGGCCATTTTAATCTAACACTTCTTGAAGTAGGTGTTGTTTACATATGTTTAGTGACGTGGTTCATCCAAAGTGTAATATTTCTCAACGAATTTGTTGCAACTATTTAAGAAAATTACTATTTAAAGGTAAGATACTTGTAGATGTAACATCCAAGCAGATGTGTATTGTGTTTTTATGGTTTAAAGATTGCCGTACTCATCTAAGTACATCAGGCGAAAGTATTAGTTCAGATACAAAAAATATGATTTTATTGCAGCACAATAATATGGAAATTTCACCGGTTTCCTTCTATGGAAAACGTTGTTGATCAATTGTCAAGTGAATCTTACCATAATATCTATGAAGTTCCTTTAAATATTATACCACCTGCTCTAGATGTAATTACTGATGAAGAGGATCTGCTGATGAAAATAATTTTTATTCAGAAACCCAATCAGAAGTAATGTATGCAGAACTCGAAGTACCCAAATTGAAAAAAATCAGAACCAATATTTTTGGCATTTGGAACCAATAATTCCCCTTACACTGAGAGTTATGAAATGATGGTTAACGAATTACGGGATTTGTCTCCCATACAAATATTTGAAAAACTATTTAGCGAAGATGTATTCCAATTGATAGCCGACCAGTCAATGATTTATGCTGCTCAAAAAAGTTATCACAATTTTAATGTTTCTGCGAAAGAAATACGCACCTTTATAGGCATCCTAATATTGACAGGATATGTAAGTGTTCCCCAAGAAAGAATGTATTGGTCGGCGATGAGGATTTGGGTTATCTATAAAAGATGCCATGAGTAGAGACCGTTTCTTAGAAATAAAAAGGTTCTTGCATTTGGCAGATAACAGCAAGATTGGCAACTCCACAGACCACATGTACAAGTTACGACCATTGATGAATCTCATTACATAAAACTTTTGTCACTGGGGAGTATTTCATAGAGATTTGGCCATTGACGAGTCAATGGTGAAATACTTTGGAGGGCATCCAGCAAAGCAATTTCAGAAAGGCAAACCCGTGAGGTTTGGTTACAAGAACTGGGTTCTAAGTACTTGACTGGATATTGCTATATGTTTGATGTTTACTGTGGAAAAAAAGATTATACTCGCAAAGTTCCATTAGGTGCCCATGTGGTACTCACGTTTATACAGCAAATTTCAGATCCTACAAAGCACAACATATTTTTTGATAACTACTTCTCCACATACAACCTTCTTGCGACATTGAAAGGAAAGGGGATCCGAGCAACTGGTACTATTAGAGAAAATAGGACCAAAAATTGTCCACTTCCTACAAACAAGGAGTTCGCTAAAAAAGAACGCGGAATTTATGACTGAAGATTTGATACACAGAACGAGATTGTTTGTGTGAGATGGAAAGACAACAGTGTGTGCACCATGATTAGCAATTACGACTCCTTTGAACCAATTAGGAAAATTAAACGTTGGTCTAAAGAAGCCAACAAGAGAGTTGACGTTGATCAACCTTATTTGTTCAGTACATACAATGCTAGCATGGGAGGAGTTGATCTGATGGATCAAGCAATTTCGAATTATAGAAACTCCATTAGAGGTAAAAAATGGTGGTGGACCTTGTTTACCTATTTTCTTGACATGAGTGTAGTTAACGCATGGCATCTTCATCGTTTATGTACTGAAAATCCAATGAATTTATTATTATTTAGAAGAAATATTGCTCGATCCTACTTACGGGAAAGTACAAATCGACCAAAAAAACGCGGACCACCTAGTTCCGTTCCACGTGGGCTTCAGTTTGATGGAACTGGTCATTTTCCTATGAAAATCCCAAGTCAACTTCGTTGCTGCTACTGCAGTGCCAGAGTACGTTGGCAATGTAAAAACTGCCAGAAAACCTTATGTGTCGAAAGAAACTGTTTCGAATTATTTCATACACAATAAATGTAAAATATATTATATGTGCCTGATGTACTCATCTAAGTACAGCGTAATAAATATATGAAAAAAAATAAAATTGAGTCTTTTTTGAGTGTTTTCCTCATATATGGTTGTCTCTTAAACAGAGTTGTAAATTTCCAAGATTTCCGTAATGCCATTGAGTTTTAGGCGTTAATGGGTTAAATAATAAAAAATCATCTTTTCTAAGATTTAGTAACTCTTAACAAAAAATACGATCAGTCTCTTAATAAAAATAAACACTGCTACAGTGAAACGAGAAGAATCGGTTAAATTTTTAGGTCTGCATATATCACAGAATTGTGCTTGGTCGATACATATTGATAGCGTTTGTAAAAAAGTTGCTCCAGTATGTTACTGTATAAACCAACTAAGAAATATTCTCAGTGAACAGATATTAGTTATGTATTATTTTGCACACTTTCATTCCGTAGCAACATACGGCATTACAGTCTGGGGAGCATCTACTGAAAGTGAGAGAGTATTTAGGCTGCAAAAAAGCTGTGCGTTTTATTACTGGTTCGCGTAAACGAGCAAGCTGCAGGGACTTATTTAAAAAATTAAGAATATTAACAATACCATGTACATTATTATTAAATTTATTAACATATGCTAAAACTGAACTTTTTACAAACACAATAAATTCCTACCACACATATAATACGAGAAATGATAAAATACTGGAAATCCCAAGACACAGAATGGCAAAATATCAGCAATGCCCAAAGTATTTAGCTATAATAGCATACAATCATCTTCCAAACATTATTAAGAACTATCCAACAAAGCGCTTCAAAATAGAAGTTAAAACATTTTTACTAAATAAATGCTATTACTCATTAAATGAGTATTATTTCGACAGACTGTGATCTCACCTTTATTTTTATCATAGATACTTATTTTATCATATATACACATTTATATTTATTTATTTATTTTTAATCATATGTGATGTACACTGTATTTTGTATACGTGTATTATGTGTATAGTATATTGTATTTTTTATATGTGTAAATGTTCACATATTTGACAATGCATGTCATGTATATGTATATTTTTTATTTTTTACTCTTCTTTTAAATTGTTGTTCTATTTTATTTTATTATGTTCTTGACATATCCTATATCATATGACTGTGATCAAAAGGATGAATAAATATTATTATTATTATTATTGGATTGCCAGGGAAGAATCTTACAACTTTTATTAAGTTCGTTTTTCCCTAGGAGGCATATTTCTCGAGTTATCCAGCCGTCCCGGAACTTTTGACACGCACTATATGCTCCATGCAAGTTATCCAAAAATGACAAGGAATAATCCATTGGACAGAGTATGTCTAAATTTAAACTACAAAACTGTTGCATTTTCCTATCTTTAACCGTTTACAAAGCTGACAAAATGCAGATAACTGACAACGAATGCTGTTTCTACTTGATAGCTACAAATGTCATACACTTATTTCCATGCCCACTTGTTAAGAATTGGATTAACTAAGTCAAAATGAGAGGGAGGATTTTTGGAAAAGTTATAACATATATTTCTCATGAAACCCTATTATAATTTAATGGTCTCGTATCCAGGAAGAGATGCTTTTTTAAAAGATACAAAGAAAATCATACCATGAGTAAAAATTTGTGAAACGTGTCATGGATTTTCCAACTATTTAGAAATTTGGAAGGAGTTGGCGCATTTCAAAGTACCTGATGGTACTAAACTCTGCCTAAAATTTTTCGAAAAAAAAAAATTATTATAAAAGTTATGAACAAGTGAAATTTTATGCAGCAATTAAAAAGAAAATTTTTATCTCGAAATGGAAGGCTCTAATCTGGAAGGGAAAAATTTTATAGGACAACTTTTTTTCGAAAGACATTGAGCTTTTGGAAAAAATTGTTAGAATCTTGTTAGAATTGTTAGAATGGTTAAACAAATAAAAAAATGCTGAGAATTGAATGTTCTCCATCACTTATTAAAATTTTCTCTTCTTCTAAATACTCATTATACATTTCCAGATATTTAGAAAAAACAGTTTTGGGACCGCTGTTTGCAAATAAACTGCACGCTGTTTTGTTGGATGTTACGCCCGCGCGCGGTGCCAGTGCTCGCGCCGTATACGCGTCTAAACTTGAAAAAAACATGTGATTTGTCGTTTCTCAACTGTTTTATTGAATGAGTTAGCTTTTCTAAGCTTATTGCAACCATGCCTCGAGGTAATTGTTGTTACAATCCTTTAAATAAATCGAAACATAAATGTGTGTATAAAAATATGATCGAGTGACGAATAATTGGAATGCAAAGTTTGCTCATTTGATTGGAAACTATGTGTGTGATTCCTATAAACGTTCAATTAACAACAATAAACTGGATTCGACTACGTAAGTTTTTTTTTATTACATTTAATCAAATTTTAACGATGATTATTATTTAACATTAAATAATAATCTTATTTATTATTATTTAACATTAAATTATCATTTAACATTAAATAATATTATTTAATGTTAAATAATAATCATCGTTGAAATTTGATTAAACTTAATTTATAAAAAAACTTACGTAGTCGAATCCAGTTTATTGTTGTTAATTGAACGTTTACAGGAATCACACACATAGTTTCCAATCAAATGAGCAAACTTTGCATTCCAATTATTAAGTCACTTGGTGAAGTTATTTCTTCCGGGTTTTTGCCGCGGTCGCCTAAATTGACTTGACGTTTCGCTGATCATGCTGTCAGCTTCTTCAGAAGGTTTCTAAAGACAGTCTTTAGAAACCTTTTGAACAACAGCAGTGAAAGCCTGCATTCTACTATTCGTCACTTGCATCACATTTTTATACACACATTTATGTTTCGATTTACTTAAAGGATTGTAACAACGATTACTTCGAGGCATGGTTGCAATAAGCTTAGAAAAGCTAACTCATTCAATAAAACAGTTGAGAAACGACAAATCACATGTTTTTTTCAAGTTTAGACGCGTATACAGCGCGAGCACTGGCACCGCGCGCGGGCTTAACGTCCAACAAAACAGCGTGCAGTTTATTTGCAAACAGCGATCCCAAAAATTTTGTTTTTTCTAAATATATGGAAATGTATAACGAGTATTTAGAAAAAAAAGAAAATTGAAATAAGTGATGGAGAACATTGAATTCTCAGCATTTTTTTATTATAAACAATATTTTTTTTTTTTGTTTAACCATTTTTAAAGGTTCTAACAATTTTTTTCAAAAAGTTCAATGCCTTTGAAAAAAAGTTGTCCTATAAAATTGTTCGATTAGAGCCTTCCATTTCGAGATAAAAATGTTCTTTTTAATTGCTGCATAAAATTTCACTTGTTCATAGCTTTTATATTAATTGTTTTTTTATTGAAAAAAATTTTAGGCAGAGTTTAGTACCATCAGGTACTTTGAAATGCGCCAACTCATTCCAAATTTCTAAATAGTTGAAAAATCCGTGACACGTTTCACAAATTTTTACTCCCATGCCAATCAAAAAAGAAACGTCAGTTGCCATAAAAACAAACTTGTTTACGTTAGGAAAAATCGCCAGTTTATGGCAAAAAATACGCTTGAAAACTTTTATTAAACACGTTTTTCTTAAATAACAAATTTCAAGAAATACAAGCACCTTTCCTTAATTTTTACTCTCACTGTATAAATATACGGTACCTATTTACTTATGAATTTAATTTTTTTATTAGTACTTATGAATAAAAAGTGACACTTACTGTAAGGAGAGATTGAATGCCCATTAAGATTGCGTATAGATCTGACAGGGTATGTCTTTCCATCTAGTTCGACTTCATAGGACTCCATCACTTCCTGAATTTGGGCACCAATTTCACACAACTGAACATCAATACCTACAATAAGAAAATCAAATTCATTATGCAAATAAAATCATATTGTGTAACATACAGTCAGACCTGGATAATTGGGGTGGCAAGTGACTGCTTAAAGCAACGTGTAAACCAGAGCGGTAGCGGTGCGGTCAAACGTTGTACATGTAAACAAACGGAAGGGCGCAAATCTGAGCGGTCTAGCAATCGCGTCCGCTCCTCTTGCAGCGAACTACCGCGTATCGCTGCGATTTGCGGTAGAACGCTGCCAGCACCATTTGCTCGCCTAGTTCGCGCGATCTGCTATGATAAGAAACATGTGTGACACAGTAAAGTTTATTGAAAAAGTGCAGGTATACCCCATTTTTATGATTTGTCACATAATGTTGATATATGCTATGTTTATTTTACCCAACATTTCATTTCATTTTGAGTTTGGTGAAGTGAAATAAACTGAAATAGAAATAAAAACGAAAAAACACTTAAAAACTGAGTTAGGATGATTTTTTATTTGAGTTATAGAAAATTATAACTTATAAGAGAAAACTAAGCAAAGCCAATCATTGTGAAGATATGTGGTATATTTTCACATTAAACTATGAGAAGAGAACGATCTCTCTTCTGATAAAATCGTACGAGACAGCTAACATTGGAATAAATCGTAGATATCCATTGTGGAGCCCAAATTATACTGCTATAGAATATCATATTTGAAAAACCACATTTTGGTTACATTTTTTGAGAAACCCAACAACTGTAACCTCACTTTTATCACAGTCTTAAGCGAAATGAGAAACTGATCATGGTCTTTTTAATTTCAGTAGGGGGCAGTGGGGAACTGATATTATCAAAATGAGATGGTATAACACCCATTGCAGAACTGAACTAAAATAAACTGATATATACTGATATTTCAGGTAAAAGAAACACAGCAACAGTGAACTCAAATTCTTTGTTTTTCCTAAAAAAAAAAGTAAATGTGCTCTAAGAATTATAGTAATGTGGTATAGCGTTTTTCTTCGTCCACTAAGAGTGCTAGGAGCAAGGTTTCTTCTCTATATCCATCGTAGGAAAATTCTATACAATAATTTTTAATAGCGATAATCGACGGTGAACGCGATTGTTCGCCTATGATCGCATCGCCACCGCTGCCGTTGCCGCTACCGCTCTGGTTTGCACCTAGCTTAATTTCCCCCACTTAAAGAGGTATAATTTACATAGTGTCCCCCACTTACCCAGGTTGAAGCAAAGCAAAGCATAGGCTTTACTTATAGACATAATCATGAAATAACCATTTGTTTTTATGCCTCCACCTTTTCCCATTCTTCCCAAAGAAATGTAGATACACAAAAATGTATTACAATAATAATCTCACTTATAGAGGATTTCTATGAGATCATCTCAGATATAAAGGTTATGATCAATTAGGTTTCCTTCTCTGTTACATGTAAAACTTTTCCACTTACGGAAATTTCTTGATGCAAAAATGTCGTGACCTCAAAAATGGTCTCAGTAATACTGCCGTCACAAGACAGAATCACATATTCATCACATCATATCAAAATCGAGTTATAAGTACTGTTGGTATACGGCAACGCAACATGTAAGGAACTCGTGTAGCATGTGATGGGGGTTGCTTCAATTTGATTCGATTACAGGAGTCCTGTGACAGCTGGAGCTGTTATACAATCTCAATTATAGCTGTATTTAGACTAGAAATATATGTAAAAGGTCGTTTTGAAATGGGAGTGTTATTCTTGGGGAATGGGTATGTTGTTTATGTTTGGTGGGTTGGCTTTGCCCCTATTTAGACTGGGTTTGGTCAAAATTACGTTTCTTCCTCTGGCTTTGTTGGTTAGTAAGTTTCCTTGGAGTTGTATTGTTTTTCAATTTCTGTAGTTTATTACTTTTCTCTTCTATCTTAGCTTCTACTAATAATACACAGTCAATATCATTGTCTTCAACATAATTATTTACCTAACAAATGTTTTTGTTTTTATAGCTATTTATGTTGAAGTATGAGTATACTATAGGTTTGTTTCCCTAGTGTGTTATAAACTGAACTGAACTTTCAGAACGTGCACAGGATAAAACAATCGTTCAAGCAAAGCAAGATGTGAATGTGACTACTTTGCTCTCAGTGTAGGGATTCTGTAGGGGGCATCTATGTATAGTGTCCGATTTTCGGCACTTTTATGAGATAACTCAAGTTGTCTTTAATTGCGGTTTGCATATTCTTTTTTTCGCACTGTTTGTATTTTTTTTTGTGAAATGAAAGATGCAATAAACAGAACTTTCATAGCCCTCTTAGCTTTTCAGATACAGTGTGAAACTGAAAATTTGCACTTTTCAGACACTTCCTCTAACTCACTCTTCTTTTATCTTATTGAAAATGTAAAAACGGACTTCCATACAATTTTAATGTAGAATCCATAGGCGTAGTCAATTATTATTTCTGATCGTCCGTTTTCTGCGAATAAAACAAACATGTTTTTTTAAATAGTATTAGTTTAATTTGTATTAGATGTGTGTAGTATTGTTAAAGAACACCTGTGTATTATTTTGCGTGTTAATGATGACTGAAGGTGTAGCTCATCAAAATTATGAAAAATATATGCTAGTTTGAAATCGACGAGGTTAATGTGTTAGCCTCTGTTGTAGCAGCACCTTCAAATTCATGTAGAGGAATTGATCTATGCGATCAAGTCTTGGGTACACACAATATTAAAAGAATATAAATTTTGGCCTTACAAAATTCAAGTCGATGCGAACGACGTTTAGTTTTTTGCAACAGGTATATAGAACATATCCTAACGGATATAAATTTTGCCAGAACAGTTATATGGTGTGACGATGCTTACTTTTCAAGTGCCGACGTTTTTAACCGTCATAACACCAGGCAATGGTCCCACGAAAATCAGCATCTTATATTTGAGCGGGAACAACAAGGACATTTCGGTTTCAGTGTGGCTTGTTTTATTTTATGAAGAAAAAAGAGTGTATCACATTTATGAAGTGGCCTCCACTCTGCAAATCATTATCTTCCAATTTTACAAGATATTGTTTAAGATAAGATTGTGCCGGCTAGATAATCTTCCTTTACCTCAATTAAATAATATATCACTTGTACGGAAGAATAGTGACACATCTCAAAAATTAACAAAACCAAGTTATTATTTGGTACAGACTTAAAATATGATGGACTTTTATGTGAAAAAGTGTCACAGTGGAGTTTCAAATAATAATAAAAAAACTTCACTATACCGCTCAGTGAAAGATTGTAATGCCTTTCAAATGTGTTTCTTGACATATTCTGATATTCGAGATGTGTCACTATTCTTCCGGACAAGCGATATATTTTCAGCAGGATGGGGCACCTGCCCACAATAGTCAATTAACCTGACTTTTCCTAGAAAATAACTTTCCTCAAAGATGGATGGAAAATAATGGGCCCATAAGATGACCTCCTCTGTCACCTAACCTCTCTGTTTTAGATTTCTTTTTAGGGACTATCCTAAAAAACAGAATTTGAATTTACAAGACTCGACATCTTTTCATGGCAGAACTTTTGAGAGGATACACATATGGCATTTCAGTATTTACGGGACCGTCCACTAGTAATTTTAAACGCCTTACGAAGGATAAGAAAAGTTTGCAGGTATGTAATTAAAGACAATAGCCATCATTTTCAACAGTATTTATGATTAAATAAAATTAGGTAAACATATTTTTTTAATTTGCCAAAAAAATTTATTAATAACTTTAGTGAATAACATTGGCTAGGTATAATTTATAGTAATCATGTAAACATTACAGTACATGATTTAAACTGTTAAGACAATAACGAGCAATCCAAAAAAAAATCATCACCAAAGTTGGCCGAGCAAAAAAGACGTATTTCTATTCTTAATCTTTACTGGGAATTTAAATAATTACTGGGAATTTAAAGTTCAGTAACCCTACAAAATCACAGTTATTAATATTCAATCATACCTTGTCTGATTCTTCGCCAACAGTCAACATAAGAAACCATGTGGTTAGACCATCCAATTCAGTAAGGTACCTAGGTATAACAATAGACCAGAAATTGAACTTTAATCAACACACCTCCATCGTCAAAGCAAAAATTAAGAACAGAGCAAAGCATTTTAGGTCTCTTACATATAAGAACAAAGGAATCTCTACAAGAGTTGCTACTAAAATATATAAATCCATCTGTAGACCCATCCTGGATTATGGACATACTTTGTTTATTAACTGTCGGAAACCAGCCATAAATAACATTAAAACCGCTGAAACTTCATCTCTTCGTATAATAACTAAAATGAGACATCCCAACAACCCAGTACACAACCCTCCAAATGAACATCTGTATCAAGAAACACAGTTAACCCCGATCACGGACAGGCTACAGCTACTTTCTTCCAAATTTGCTCGACAACCACACAACAGAGACATTCTTCAATCACAATGCAGAGAGAGAACTCCAAACAGACGGTCAAGATTTAAATTCCCAGAGCAAACTTTGTTTGAAAAACTGACAATGATGGCAGCAGAATAGCAGTTATTTATTTTTTATATTTATTTTTTATTATATATATATATATTTTTTTTTTTTTTCTTCACTACAATTTTTGTTCTTTTTTTTTTTTTTTTTTTTTTTTCATACATATGTATGTATTTCAGTTCTTTATATAAAAAATGTTAATCACATCAATTATTAAACCAATGTGGGCGGAAGGACTCGGTCGATAGCCCTTCGGATATGTAATATTATTTTTATGTATCCAATAAAGAACATTTATTATTATTATTATTATTAAAGTTCAGTTTTATCAGATATTCAAATTGTAAGCTTATTGTTAAGAAAACTTACCCATATTGATATATTATTTAAATAATTAGAAAATACTTAATTCAACCAAAATAAAAATATATACAGTGTTTCATTACAAAAAACGTATGTTTACTTTATTCTGAAAAAATGGATGATTGGAGACAAGTTAACTGATTATGCCACTTTATTCTACTTAAAAAAATTGTATGGAAGTCCGTTTTTACATTTCCAATAAGATAAAAGAAGTGAGTTAGAGGGGGTGTCCGAAAAGTGCAATTTTCAGTTTTACACTGTATCTCAAAAACTAAAAGGGCTATGAAAATTCTGTTTACTGCATCTTTCGTTTCACAAAAAAAGTAGGATAGTGCAAAAAAAGAATATGCAAACCGCAACTCTATCTTTAAGGACAACTGAGTTATCCCGTAAAAGTGCCCTAAAATTGGACACCCTGTCCAATGAAATCAGTAACTTTTTATTTCTGGTAAACTGGAGCCTCTAAAGAGATTTCTTTGTATATCGTTGATTTCAATAAGACATACACCTTTAAAATGAACTCGTTGTGTTTATAAATTTCGTAAGAACTGTTTTAATTATCAGGAATCATCTGCCTATAGCTAAGTTTTTCTAAATATTCTATAATGTAATCAAATCATTTGCATTCATTCTTTATATTCACAGATTACTTAATTAACTGTTAGTAGCGGAATATGTAGTACATAGTTTTAGACCAGGCGATCTGTTTTGAATTGGACTTTTCCATACGATCCCTAATTTTTATTGAAATGTCTGGAATATCATAAAAAACGATAATTTCGATATGCACCAAAATAAAAACCTCCAAAACATTAATTTTCCCCCTCTTTTCTTCTAGATGGAAATTAAAATATGTTGCAAAACAGCAATAATTGGAAAAATAAACTTAAAAAGCAGTTTTTTCCATATCTTTTCTTTCGGCCACTTAGTTTATATATACGACCGTATGTATACACTTTTACGTATTGTGACATTTGTAAAAGTGACATTAGTGACAGGTGACTTTTATTAAGTTTTATAGTTTACATATAGACATCCAAAAAAAACGTCATCAAAGTTGGCCGAGAAAAAAAAGACGTATTTCTATCCTTAATCGAATTTATAACCTTATTTACTTGTCAAGACTGTCACATCATATGACAGCCATTGTTTATTTTACAAATTGTGACAGTCACTAGTCAAAAGTTTGACATAACTGAAACGCTTAGACATGACCGCTATTTCCATCTCTCTTCTTCATAGCCAGAGTTGATGACGGTTTTTTTGGATGTCTATATATAAATAAATAAATAAATCATACCACAGAAATTGACATTCTCCCTCTAAGAGGCATTATAACTGTGCAGAGGGAGAATTAGTTCAATCAACGAGCAAAAGCCCCCATGTAAATTGGTCACTAATTGTTATCAGCAAACAAAAAATATGGTCGTATAAAGAAAAAAATTCTAAGAAAGATAGCGTTTTTTGCGACTCGAGTTTTAATGGCGAACATAACCAAAAAAAAATCGCAAAAGTCAAAAAAACAGTTTTTTGCAAATAAAAAAAAAAGCTTCAAGTCCTACACAAGAAAGATAAATTAGAAAGTTGTAGGTCTTAAAAATGCGCGTCGAATGAGATGTAAACGAAAAAAATCGGTTTATAAACATTTGAGAAAAATTTAAAAAAAACGTCAAAATTCGCGTTTTCGTATTTTTGCTGTAACAATTCCAATTTTGTTTGAACAGACTTCTTGTTAACTAGAAATACAGCCCAAGACAAGCGGAAAATGACACTTTTTTCTAAAATTCAAAAAAGCTTTATTTTTTCGAGTTATAACGATTAAAAAAAAAGACGTTTTCAAAAATCAACTTTTACAGACGCAAAAATGATCGTACAGAAACGATCATGGGCTCATTTTATTCGCGAAGACTTGTACTTTCATGCTATTAAAAAAAAACAAATTGCTTTTCTTTAATTTTTGCATAAAAAAATGCGTTGTAAAATTGTATCATTTTTTCGAACCGGTTTTTTTCGAATAACTTTTTTAATTGGTTTTATAACTAATTTAATTGGTTTTACATTTTTGGCCGTTGCATATTTGAAAAGTGCCATTCAAAACACGCGTTAAAAAAAAAATAAGGTCCTACGACCTCAGGGAGCCGAGATAATTATTTTTCTTTTTTTTAATTCCTGACAGCGCTGTATACGTCCGATTGACTTCTTTTTTACACGAAATAGATCTCAAAGACTTTTACTTTCTTAAACAAAAATATTTCAAATCATTTCACATAAATTAAGTTGACATAATTGTTTGCGAAAGTACAGCGCTGGTTGCGGCACGCGCTAGCCAATGCACGGCGACAGAGTGGAGGGACACTCCGCTTGGGCGTATCAACAAATAAACACGATTTCTAGTCTATCGGGCTCGCAAAATCTTTTCCTCAGCTTAAAAAAAATTATTTCGGCTCTCTGAGGTCGTAGGACCGTCATTTTTTTTAAATGCGTGTTTTGAATGGCACTTTTCACATATGCAACGGTCAAAAATGTAAAACCAAAATTAAAAGTTATTCGAAAAAAAACGGTTCGAAAAATGATACAATTTTACAACGCATTTTTTTACACAAAAAATTAAATAAAAGCGATTTGGTTTTTTAATAGCATTAAAGTACAAGTCTTCGCGAATAAAATGCGCCTACGATAGTTTCTGTACGATCATTTTTGCCGCTGTAAAAGCTGATTTCTGAAAACGTCTCTTTTTTTTAATAAAATCGTTATAACTCGAAAAAATAAATGTTTTTTGAATTTTTGAAAAAAAGGGTCATTTTCCGCTTGTCTTGGGCTGTATTTCTAGTTAACAAGAAGTCTGTTCAAACAAAATTGGAATTTATACAGCAAAAATACGAAAACGCGAATTTTGACGTTTTTTTTAAATTTTTCTCAACTGTTTATGAACCGATTTTTTTCGTTCACATCTCATTCGACGCGCATTTTTAAGACCTACAACTTTCTAATTTAACTTTCTTGTGTAGGACTTGAAACTTTTTTTTTTTATTTGCAAAAAAAACCGTTTTTTTGACTTTTTGCGAATTTTTTGGTTATGTTCGCCATTAAAACTCGAGTCACAAAAAACGCTATCTTACTTAGAATTTTTTTCTCTATACGACCATATTTTTGTTTGCTGATAACAATTAGTGGCCGGTTTTCTCCCCGTTGATTGGGCTAAATACACATGGAAAAGACGTAGGACACACAACCAAACCCTGTGACAGGTGTCAATTGCCACAGGCGGGATTCTAACCCGCGCGGATAATAGCTCTCGGAGTAATCGCCATCTACTCACCTAGCGCTTTACCCACTGAGCTATCGCCGCGGCTATACTTAGTCTATTTAGTTTATACACTAGCTGTTAGTAAATAATTGTATGGAATGACATATTTAATGTTCTAGATGTCAAATGAATTTTCTAGAACATGTAAAGACTATAAATAGTGGTGTTGTTGCTAGGAGTTAGTTAGTTGTGATTGGAATGTTATACAGTTAAGACCGACGTGTTGTAGAGTATTAATAAACGTGTTTACAATAATTGAAGTAGTGAATCATTTGAGAGAAACACGTAACAGTATAAAAGAGTATTCAAGCTTTCGAACCTTTTTTGAAAATTTAAAAAGTGTTGATGGAGAACCCTGGGAGTTATAAACATTGTTTTAGCTTATAAACAATTTAAACAATTGTAAATTTCCAATCAAAATTAAATTTAAAAAGCATAGCTTAAAAGCACTAGGATAGACGCTTCATTTAAAAAAAGAGTAAAATTTCGTTAATTCGTTTTCTAGATATAACCCATTATAGTTGACGCACCGCTTCAAATCAGAATTGACGATTTCAAAAAAGTGATGCGGTTTCAGTGTCATTTATAACATTTGTAACATATTTATAACTTTAAAAGATTTCCTAGGCTCTCCTAAAAAAACGATTTTATGTATATTTTCAGCATGTTCGAAAGTTTGAACGTTTTTATACATAAAAAAATCAGATTGCTCAAGGCTTCTTTGACGGCTCTATAAAGTTTGGAAAAATCGCATTTTTTTTCACAAATTCCAGAGACATTTCAATAAAAAAATGGAATCACTACTACATCCAATTTTCCATATTTAATTATCTTAAAGGTGTGATACTATTATTATGTAGGAGTATTGGGATATGACCGTAATGAGCTTTATGGCCAATATTGCCTGATATCAGCATTATGACCCTAATGACCTGAATGATCTTTATAACAGACATATATGACATTAATGACTAGGGTCTGGAAATCTGTGCTGCAAGGCAGGGCTCGGCACTATGAAACTTTATGATAATGAGAATATAAACCATATTTTTTAAGCGCCTTGTAAACTATATATGCATGTATTTCTTGCCCTTGCGTACCTACGCCACTCATCGATCCTGCCCATGTGCCATGACTCGAGTCTGCGCGGTAGTACGCCGATTCCCTTGCGGGAGCGCTAGATAGTTGAATACAGTTTCACATACGGTAAGATGGGATTTCCGAACCCTATTAATGACCTACATGAACTTAATAACCTCTATGACATTTATGACCTTGACTTGAATGACCTTTATGACCTGTATGATTTATTTTGGATATGGACATGGAAGTAAAAATTAGAGTATAGTAATTACGTGATATTTGAGTTCTCTTGTCTGGAGTGGGTACTGGAACCTTCGGCGTAGAAACAAAAAACTGGACGTTTTCCACGAAACACCGAACTACTACACTTTTCTCGACGCGCGTTTCGCCAACCAAGTTGGCATCTTCAGGAGAAGATTAAAACTGAAGTTTTAATCTTCAGTTGAATTTTTACGTTTAGTTCACCATGTACAGGAATCAGTTCTCCAGTAGCTGTTTCCAATTTCACATGTTTAGATAATTCCTTTGGTGGTTTTGGCAGAATGTTAGGCCGCAAGAATAGTTCTTGTGGCACTAGTGTCAATGATGAAAGAACACCATTTATCGTCCAAGTATCCATGGACTACCAGGCTTCGTTCGTCGCTACTTATTTTTGAGACAGAAATCTTGGGGCATTGAGTGCAAGTAGTCGACACGCGCCCCTCAGCATCGACTAATTGTGGTTTTCCGAATATCTCGCTGGCAATCTGGAACGAGATCTTCGATCTGGGCTAGGGGAGCGGCTATTCCTTTGCTGTGAGGTCGTTGGTGTCCTTTTGTCTTCTCTCCAATTTCTTTGATTTGGGCTCCTAGACCTGGATCTCTGCTCCGGTTGTTGATCTGGTGAGTTAGCCCTTGACTGGGACCTAGATCTGGCTCTGCAAAAACTTTGTAGGTGCCCAATTCTCCCACAGTTGTAGCAGCTTCTTGTCTCCTTTTGTAGTGAGTTTGTCTGTCTCATTCCATTTAATGTCTCCCGCATTATTTTCTCTATGGTTTCTTTAAGCGATTGGGACTCGTCGAATGTAACTTGCCTTACTTTGGGTTAGTAGTTTCTCGAGGCTTCTTTAGCCGCTTTAAATTCTAAGGCAGCTACCAGGTCCACCACTGATCGTGGTGTGTCTCCCAAGCCGCAAAGCTTGCTGCATTTCTGTGTCTAGTAGTCCATCAATAAAAGTCTGGATGCCAATTTGTTCGAGAAATTGTTTGGGTGCTTGAGGGTATGCCAAATGGACGAGTCGTTCGATGTCAGCTTCGTATTCTTGAAGCGACTCATTGCTTCTTTGCTGTCTGCCTTTGATTTGGGACTGGTAAACTTGGCGGATATTTGTGTCCATACCTTATTTCTAGGGCTTCTACAATCCTGTTGTAGTGCACCAATTACACCGTACTTCAATAGCCGATTCAGGAGATTGTTCGACCTCACCAGCTACTCCGTTACAACATTCAAGCCTTATGCATACTGAAAGGTCAGTACACAAAATGCTAAAGCCTCCTACGTACGATGGACAATCATCGTGGTCCATGTACTGCAGACAGTTTGAGGCTGCCGCAAAGGCTAACGGATGGACCACAAGAAATGGCTACTTCGCTGGTCATATCTCTCAGAGGTCAGGTGCTAGAAATTTTACAGAGCATCCCGGAAGAGCACAAAACGATTTGTGTCCATACCTTATTTCTAGGGCTTCTACAATCCTGTTGTAGTCGTTTTGTGCTCTTCCGGGATGCTCTGTAAAATTTCTAGCACCTGACCTCTGAGAGATATGACCAGCGAAGTAGCCATTTCTTGTGGTCCATCCGTTAGCCTTTGCGGCAGCCTCAAACTGTCTGCAGTACATGGACCACGATGATTGTCCATCGTACGTAGGAGGCTTTAGCATTTTGTGTACTGACCTTTCAGTATGCATAAGGCTTGAATGTTGTAACGGAGTAGCTGGTGAGGTCGAACAATCTCCTGAATCGGCTATTGAAGTACGGTGTAATTGGTGCCCCAGACCATTTATCTTTTCCAGTATTTCTTTTTGTACTTGCCGTCTGGTGTCTTCTAATTTTCTCTCGATTTCTTCTTTATTCTCCTGAAATTCCTTCTCAATTCTATTAACTTTTATGCCTACCTGGTCAATCTGCTGTTCCAAGCCATCAATCCTCCCAGAAAATTCATTCAACCTGGTGTTTATTACTTGTTGGGACTCGCAAATTTCCTGATGACGCCTCTCCGCCTCGTCTCGGTCCTCGTGTCGTCGTCGTTCTGCCTCCTCAAGGTCCTCTTGTCATCGTCGTTTGTCCTCCTGTCGCCGCTTTTCCTCTCGCCTTCCTGCCTCCTCACGGTCCTCTTGTCGTCGTTCGTTCTCCTCTCGTCGCTTTTCGTCCTTCTGTCATCCTTGTTATAAAAATTTTAATATTTCACCCACATCCATTGCCGTTGTTTCTTCGTCGTATTTTATCGATCTCGTGTTCACCATATAACTTTCCTCTTCTTCGAATTCGTCTATAATCCCACTGCTGTCACCAAAATGTTACGAAGTTCTCTTCAAATCACTTCTCCAATTCAAACACGTTTATTAAGACTACAACTCATCGACCTTAACTGTATAACATTACAATCACAACTAACCAACTCCTAGCAACAACACCACTATTTATAGTTTTTACATTTCTAGAAAATTCTTTTGACATCTAGAATATTTAATATAGACATCCAAAAAAAAACGTCATCAACTCTGGCTATGAACGAGAGAGATGGAAATAGCGGTCATGTCGAAGCTTTTCGGTTATGTCAAACTTTTGACAAGTGACTGTCACAATTTGTAAAATAAACAATGGCTGTCATATGATGTGACAGTCTTGACAAGTAAATAAGGTTATAAATTCGATTAATAGAAATACGTCTTTTTTTTCTCGGCCAACTTTGATGACGTTTTTTTTTGGATGTCTTCATATGTCATTCCATACAATTCTTTACTAACAACTAGTGTATAAACTTGTGGTTTCAAAGTGATTATAAAAGATTACACACACATTGTTACTCTTTATTTATGTGTTAACTTCCATTGATTATACATACATATATTATATTACTGTCAAAAACAGATCATAAACATTATTAACATCAAATAGGCCGTAAATTTGAATATTAAACAGAACAGACAGAATGTGAATTCTAAATCATCATTCACAACACCCTCACTTGATTTAGATTTATCTGGAAATACATTTTAAACCTAATTTAATAATACAATTATGAATTTTTGTGCCTGTCAAAGCTTTTGTTCAGCTTTATGTTCCAATTTCAACGACCTTGCTTTAGGCCATAAATAGCCTTTTTTAAGCGACAGACTTGTCCTTCCTTGCCTATACACTCAAATCCTTGTGGTTGCTGTAGGTAAATTTCTTCATCAAGCTCCCGTGAAGGAAAGCAGTAATCACATCCATGTGGTAAACGGTGAGGTCCTTCTGGGCAGCTAAAGCAAATAGAAGTCGAATGGAGAAATATCGGACTACTGGGGCATAGGTTTCTTCTTAGTCTAGCCCTCTTTGGTGTGCGTAGTCCTTTGCTACTAGTCGAGCCTTGTAGCATAGACTATTACTTGCTGAATCTATTTTGCTTTTATAGACCCATTTGCATTGAATGATTTACTTGTCAGTTGGTAATGTCTGTAGAGACCATGTATCATTTTTTATTAATGACTTAATCTCGCATTCCATTGCATCCATCCATTTGGCAGCGTCAGGTCGAATAGCCTCCTCAAAGCTTGTTGGATCAGTGGCATTTACTGTTGCTGAATATACGACATAGTCATCAAGATTTCTTGGTTTTCGTGGGTCTGCTGGATCTTCTAAGATTCGACTCTAATTTCATTTGTGTGTTATCGGCTTCTTCGTCTTCTTCGGAGCTCTGTTGTTCGCTAAAGGTGTCATCTTCTTCTGGCAATTTATAAGATTCCGCTGGTGAACCCTCACTAAACTGTAGTCCGGTGTCAGGATAATACATCATCGGCTTGCTAATGTTTGGCTTGGACAGTTCTGGTTTGATCTGTAAATCAGGAAGCTCGATAAATGTAATGTCATGACTTTTTATTACCTTATCCCACAGTCGATATCCTTACGAATCCTGACAATAGCCGAGAAATGTGCATTCCTTGGATTTCTGATCCCATTTCTTTCGTTGTTGGGATGGTATGTGCATAAGGGCTTTGCATCCAAATATCCTTAAATGGTTTTGATCCTGTCCAGAGTTCCTCCGGAATACGATTGTCAATTTTCTGGTTTGGCATACGATTCACTATGTAGGCAGCTGTGGAGACGGCTTCTGCCCAAAACTTCTTTGGTAGATCAGCATCTGCCAACATACACTTTGCCTTCTCAACTAAAGTTCTGTTCATTCTTTCTGCTGTGCCGTTTTGCTGTGGAGAGTAGGGAATCGTCGTCTGGTGGCATATACCTTCCTTGCGCTGGATCTCTCATTCGATGGTTGACATATTCAGTACCATTATCGGTTCTTAAACATTTGATTTGCCGATTTGTTTGTTTTTCAATAAATGTCTTAAATTCAACAAATTTTCCACACACCTGGTCTTTACTTTCTAAAAAATGAACAAATACCTTCCTGGAATGGTCATCAATGAAGGTGAGCATGTAACGATCTCCTCCAATGGACTGATTTTCCATGGGGCCACACACGTCCGAGTGAATAAGATCTAGAAGTCCTTCGGCATGTTTCGTGCTTTTTTCAAATGGTTGTTTGTTCTGTTTACCTTCACTGCAGGCAGTGCAAACTTCTTGATCAATTTTAAAATTAATAACTGTGGCCTACTGGTCCCTAAGGAAGGTCATATACCTTGAATTCATGGGGCCGAGACATCTATGCCAAATCCTGGCATCAATGGTCTTGGTCGAGAGGAGTGCTTGCTGCTCCTGTCTATCTAACCTGTAAGTATCGTTCGTCATAGTTGCTGAGGCAATTTGTTTGTTATTTTTGTCTAAAATTCTACGGCCTTTACTATTAAAAATAATAGTATTACCTGATTTTACTATCTTGCTTACAGAGAGCAAATTTGCAGACAAACCTAGTACATAGAGTACATCTTTGGCATTGATGTTATCTTTTTCATTTTCATTCACTTGTAGGACTATGTCTCCTTTTCCTTTGACTGGTAAACGTTCCTTGTTCGCCACTATTATGATTTGTTGGATTGGAATTTCATTTATCCCGGTAAACCATTCACAGTTCATTGACATATGTGCAGAAGCACCCGAGTCGATTATCCACTCGTTCTGGTTGGTGTCTTGGCTTGAATGCAAAGCAAAGAATGCATTTAGGCTTTCCTCTTCTGCTTCAGCTTGATGAGCATTAGATTCTCGTCCTTTGCGTTTCCAGCAATCGGCGGCAATGTGGCCTTGTTTGTTACAAGAATAACAACGGTGTTCCGTTTTCTTCTGCTGTTTCTTATGAAACGGTTTTACATGTGATTTCGAATAGAAAGCTGAATTGTTACCTTGATTATTCTCAGGTTGTTTCCATTTAACATCCTGTAGTAGCTTGGCCTTAATGGTATCTGCAGTAATTGGAGTCCCAGAGCTTTCGAGCCCCATTTTCATAGGCTTATACACTTCTGGTAGCCCTGCTAATAATAATGTGCCTACCCATTCCTCATCTATTTTGAAACTGATTCCAGTAAGATTGTGGGCAGTTATGACAACAGTATTCACATAATCGTTGATTGAAGTGCAATTGGTCAGTTTTGTGGTGATGAGTGTTCGGAGAAGACCGACTCGTCTGGTAAGTCCTTTATCATCAAACGCCGTTTTTAATTTTTACAGACAGAAATATTACTCTCAGAAGTTTCACTGTATCTTAATCTTTTATTTGCGGTAATTACTGGGCCCATAACCTGTGGTTTCGCAGTGATTATAAAAAATCACACACACATTTTTACTCTTTATTTACGTGTTAACCTCCATTCATTATACATACTGTGGGTCACACGGATATTCGTACAGTTATTATATCTGATATTAACTTATACAAAATGGGATAAAATAAAAAAGAGGAAAATGAAAAATAGGTGTATTATGATAGTATATTATACAACAGTAGAAATAACGTAGTTTCCAGTAAATAAAATTGTAATGCTCTTTTAACATTATAGTATATATTAAAATAGAATTAACATTTGTATCTCACACGGATATTCGTACACATGAATGAAAACTAAACAAAAATAGTACAGAATGAGATCTAATATTTTGTGGGGTATCCCTTTCGTTTTAGTACAGCACGCAAGCGTCTCGACATCGAAGATACCAGTTTGGCACACAGGCTTTGGGGAATATTATTCCATTCTTCTTTTAGCGCTTCCTTTAAGGTGTTAATGTTGCTTATGGTGTGTTTACGTATACGGACTTCGAGCTCATGCCATAAATGTTCGATTGGGTTAATGTCTCGGGACTGAGCAGGTGTTTTTATAGATTTTGGGCAATTATATAAAATCCATTGACGTACCCGGAGCGCCGTATGTTTAGGGTCGTTGTCTTGGTAAAACTTAAACTGACGTTCGATTCCCCATTTAGCTGCACTTTGCACCAAATTGTTTTTTAAAATACTTAAATAGACATGCTGATCCATGATAGAGTCCAGAATGTGCAAATATCCAACACCGTGACGGGACATGCATCCCCATACCATAACCGACCCACCGCCGTGTTTGACAGTGGGAATTAAATTCTTTATATTCAGCTCTGTATTAGGTTTTCTCCATACAGTTCTGTTACCATCTGATCCGAAAAGATTAAATTTGCTTTCGTCGCAAAAAAGTATGTTGTCCCAGTAATTGTCGGGTTGTCGTAAGTATTCATGTGCGAACTGTACTCGCGCTTTTCTATTTCGCTCATTAATGAAAGGCTTTTTTCTTGCTCGACGTCCATGGTAATTATGCCTTCGCAACACCCTGCGAATTGTTTCTGGGTGCACTTTCTTTCCACAATGATTTTCTACTAATGTCGCTAATCTCGATGCAGTTATTGTAGGATCTCTTTTAACATGTAATAGAATGTATCGTTCATTGGCTTCACTTAATATAAATTTTGGCCCTTCATTCACCTTAACCTCGACACGATTTTCTTTCTTATACCGTTGTATGATGTACTGTATTGTAGAATGGCTTTTCTGAAGAAGTTCTCCTATTTTTCTGTAACTATTGCCTTTTTCATACAATGAAATTATACTTTTCCTCAAATCTACTGACGTATTTTTTGATTTGGTCCCATTTTGATCGCGTTAACGTTAATTGTAAGTATAGAGTAGCAAGGCAATTGTTCATCAACAACTACTGAAGTCCCTAATCAGCTAAGCCCACTAGATCGCGTCAATCGAACGAATTTAGACAGGTTTATGAAGCCCGTACGAATATCCGTGTGAGATACAAATGTTAATTCTTATTTTATTTTATTAAAATATTAAGAGCATTACAATTTTCTTTACTGGAAACTACATTATTTGTACTGTTGTATAATATACTATCACAATACACCGTTTTTCATTTTCCTGTTTTTTTATTTTATCCTATTTTGTATAAGTAAATATCAAATATTATAACTGTACGAATATCCGTGTGACCCACTGTATATTATATTACTGTCAAAAACAGATCATAAAAATTACTAACATCAAAATGGCGGTAAGTTTGAATAATAAACAGAACAGACAGAATATAAATTCTAAATCATCATTCACAACAAAACCAAATAAACTAAGTATGTAAACTATAAAACTTAATAACTGTCAGCTGTCACTAATGACACTTGACAAATGTCACAATATTTATATTACAATAAGGTACAACAAAACGATCGCCCTCCCCTCCTGTATAAGTGTGGAGGGAGAGAAGAATAGGACACTTCTATAGAGCTCTTTTCACTGTGTAATTATTAAAATGTATGTTTAAAATATTTGTTTTAGATATTTTAAATACTTACCCTATTGAACCCCCTCAGCGCTCCAACCTAGTAAGCTAAAAACCTCTTTATTTGCAGGCTCTCTTATGTTATACATGTGTCTCAAATTTGAAATGGATGTCTTGCATTTGAACCCCCCACCCTATTAAGCTAAAGTTTGCAAATTTTATCATGTTGTACATGTGTCTCTTGTATCGTTTGTATATTTGTGCATATTCTCTATCTCTCTCTTTTCGATACCTATGACCGATATACAGGAAAAAATCTGGTGAAATCAAATAATCAGTTGTTGAAATTGTGTAGTATAGCACATTTCATTGTAACCGTTGCCCAGCTTACATGCGATGGTAGGGATTATTGTATAAAATATTTTAGTTTACTTTTCTACTCACAATGTTTTATTCCTATTTAAAAAAACTTTAGGTTTATTGTTATTTTTACTAATATGGAATTATTTTTTAAATGTATTTTTATTTTCTCTATATACTCTTTGATACCGCGGCGATAGCTCAGTGGGTAAAGCGCCAGGTGAGAAGATGGAGATTACTCCGAGAGCTATTATCCGCGCGGGTTCGAATCCCGTCTGTGGCAATTGGCCCCTGTCACAGGGTTTGGTTGTGCCTTCTACGTCCTTTTCATGTGTATTCTCCCTCTGCACAGTTGTAATAACTCTTAGAGGGAGAATGTCAATTTCTGTGATGTGATTTATTATTATTATTATTATTTTTTTTTAGTTTTTTTTACTTTTAGTTTTTAGTACCTATTCAATCTAAATATTATTTACATATATTTAAAATTACATATTATTATGAATATGTACATCTGTTAATTTAACCTTTACTCCATTGTCAACTCCACATAGCCAACACTAACATATTCATAAATACTTTTCATAAATACATTTCATGCGACATGAAAGCAGACTTCACTGGTGAAATTACATGACAAGTCGTACATTACAAGTTACGAGCACGAATTTGGCCTTTGACTGTTAAATAAAAATAATCGGATGATGCATAACCAATGGAAATATACCAAGTTATTTCAATAATTGGAAACTTTCATAATTGTCATCCAATTATGCGCATCATTAATACATACCCATGAAAACAAACTCTTAAATAAAGAAAATGGTACGGTAAAGTTATTAGTCAAACAAAATACGTACCTGCAGCTTTGATGCCTGTATTAGTAGCCTCTCTAACAGCTTCCACCAGCTTATCATATTTGGGGTTAAATGTGTGTGTGAATGCAGAATCTATAATCCTCCCATTGATGTGTGTACCAAAATCTATTTTGACAACGTCATCATACTCGAAGACAGTCTTATCACCAGCATTTGGAGTGTAATGTGCAGCACAGTGGTTTCGTGAACATCCTGTCGGAAAGGCCAAGCCAGCTTTTAAGCCATTTTCTGCGATCAATTTTCTAGCTGTATTTTCCAATTCTTCACAAATTTCTATCATTGTCATGCCAGGTTTAATCCACTTCTGCATATACTGTCTTGTCTAAGCAACAACATTTTCTTAATTAAATTTGTATCTGTATTGAACTGAAGAAACTTACCTGTCTATGTGCTTCAGCCGCCAAACGGACTTCATTATAGATATCATTATGCATTCTATCTAATGCTCTTTTTTCCTCAGAAGTAAACCGATCTTTAGCGGTACGGTCATCTTTAACAATCGGATATTCCTGTATTTCCCCAAGAGGGTAAACCCCATCAGGGAACAAGTCTACAATTGGAAGAGTTGGGGGTTGGTTTGGGTCAATTTTCCACTTTTCTTTCTGTTACGTTTCTTCTTTTTTTCTCCCCTTCGCCTTCATTTTCAGCTATTCCATTTTCAGGCGTATTTTCTACTTCGTTAACATTACCAAGTTTCTCAGTAGTTTCGTCGGGATTACCTTCTGTAACATACATACATATATTTTATCAATGGCGGAAATTTTTATACTTTATTATTTCAACTTGAAAACTTACCGGTTTTCTTCTTTTTTTCTTTTTCTTCTTCTTTTTAGTTACCTCAGCGTTCTCCCCTGCTACATCATCTTCTATTTCGTTGTCATTGTTATAATCCTCCCCTTTTTCTTCGTTTATCTCGGTTTTTACAGCAGCCATTTCTCCTCATACAATACGGACATACGACGTTTATTTTTAAGTTGGCAGACTTGTAATTAAAAACTTGTTTGTACATATGTATTTAGATCTACATAGAGATATTTCAGTTTATATGGCTGTTTACTTTTAGTCCTGTTGCACAATTGAGCTAACCACCAATCATAACCATAAGCATAACTGTAATTTTTATGTTTTGTCCACAACAAATTTGCGTAAAATCGTTTGTATTTTAAAACTCCCGCATAGAGGATTCAGTTTAGCCAATTTCAATAAATTAAACATTTTGTGTGAAAAATCAGAAACGACACTGGAATTAGAAGAAATGATGGATATCGAATTGTTAACTAATATTGTAGTAATTTAGTATTAATTAGTGTTAATTACTATTGTATTTAGGGTAACCCTTAACTAGAGTTGCCACCTCAGAGAGACCGCTGACCCGGAGATTGGTTTCCACGGCGGGAGGTAAACCAGCACGCAATATTTGAAGAAGGCGATTTTTGTGCCGAATTGTGTTTTTGAAGAAACACAATTGACACAGTTGGCTGAGTTGTGTTGAATATGATCTTCGTGACGTAATAAATATTATTTGTAAATTAAATAGATTTTAATTAATTAATTTAACATTAAATTAACATCTCTAGATTGCACTATGTACCGATACTGCCCTCTTGAGACAGAAACGCGCCAGAATTCAAACAAATAATCTATATTTTAAACGACATATACATGGAACTATATACGACATAATATATGATTCACAATTATATAAATTTATAAATACAAATTTCAATTTCAAAGCTGACCCGGAGAATAACATAAGAAACCCGGAGCCCGGAGATACTTCGCGGAAACCCGGAGTCTCCTGGTCATTTCCATGGAGGTGGCAACTCTACCCTTAACCTATATTTCACGAGAGTACAGACACAAGGTTGGTATAACTGGCAAAACGTAATTGTAAGCGAGGCCCCCTGCACAATTAACATAAACGTAAAATTAACCATAACCACAAAGATGGCGTATATGAAAATAATGTTTTTGTCTACAACTAATTCAATTAACATTAGCATTAAGAATGACCTTCAATCGTCAATAACCGTAAACATAAAGATGAAATTATTTTATCTTTACGTTTAAAATTACGTTTTGCCAGTTATACCAACCTTGTGTCTGCACTCTCGTGAAATGTGGGTTAAGGGTTACCCTAAATACAATAGTAATTAACACTAATTAATACTAAATTACTACAATATTAGTTAACAATTCGATGTCCATCATTTCTTATAATTCCAGTGTCGTTTCTGATTTTTCACACAAAATGTTTAATCTAGTGAAATTGGCTAAACTGAATCCTCTATGCGGGATTTTAAAATACACACGATTTTACGCAGATTTGTTGTGGACAAAACATAAAAATTACAGTTATGCTTATGGTTATGGTTGTGGTTAACTCAATTGTGCAACAGGACTTACATTTAAAATTACGTTTTGCTAGTCATACCAACCTCTTGTCTGCACTGTCGTAAAATGTTTGTTAAGGGTTACTCTAAAGACAGTAGTAATTAACTCTAATTAATATTAAATAACTACAATATTAGTTAACAATTCGATGTCCATATTTTTTTCTAATTCCAGTATCTTTTCTGATTTTTCACACAAACTGTTTAATTTAGTGAAATTGGCTAAACTGAATCCTATATGAGAGCGTTTTAAAATACACACGATTTAAACGCAATTTGTTGTGGACAAAACATAAAAATTACAGTTATGCTTATGGTTATGGTTGTGGTTAGCCCAATTGTGCAACAGGACTAAAGATAAAATAATTGCATCTTTTATGTATAGGAGTATTAATATGCTAAAAGCATATATCTAATACTCCTATATTGCTTTTGCCCGTAAGTAGAGGTGTCACGGGGTAAGTGAGACAGCAAATGACTACTTGACCTGTTGTGCGCAAGCGTCACGAGTCTGGTGGGGCAATTGGCTATGTGTGACTGGATGTTCAATTCTCGGGCATGCGCGTAAGACTCGAAGTAGTTACGAGAGAGAGACAGACGCATATATGTCTGCACCGTGGTGATTTTGCCAATCTCCAGACCCTTCTAGCAATATAGGAGTATTAGATATATGCTTTTAGGATATGTATTTTTGCGACTTCCCATTCATCTAGCATGCTGGCCCAATGTTGCCAAATGGAAGGCTACGGGTTATCGTACGAAGATTTGAAATTTGTCGTATAGGTAAAACAACATAAGCGTTACGCTCCCTGGTGGTCGCTCAACAAACTAATTACTGGAACATCGTTTATTCAAACGTCCATTTGGGTGCCATTGTATTTTGAAAATTTTCCATTTATATTTGTGTTGTATTCATAAAAAATATAGTATTAGCGTTATTTTGTGAGTATTATAATTAGAATGAATCACTATTGTTGTGTACCTTGCTATTCGTCATGGATTAAGAGGGATCCCCAATTAACTTTTCAAATATTTCCTGAACAAGGAAAGCATTAAATTTCCCTTATAAATAAATTTGGTCAAAAGGAACGTATAGATAGGCGCAAGGCTAGGATATTAAAACTGAGAATAGGAAAGCCCGTTAGTACATTTATGAGTCTGTTCTCTTTATTTTGTTGAGGGGGATTACTTTTATCGATATAAGTTTTGGTGTTTTAAGGTTACTGTAAAGATATTTATATTATTGTCTGTTTCAGCTAAGGATACAAAAAACGGAAGATACTGAAAAAACTGCAGTAGGTACCTTCAAATTTATGAAGACATGAATGGCCTGCGAAATGTTCACCCTCTTTACACACTTTGAAATTACTCTGCCATCTAAATATTCCATATATTTCAAGATATTCAATCTAATGTCTGTCATTCAACTTAAAAATGTTTTCAATTAAAATATTAAACAATTTTGTAAAAAAAACACATGTATACCTTGAAGTATTTATTAAAACTTTTCAAAATAAACCGATCCAACCTGAAAATGGATCTTCCATAGGTATTTTCTATCAGTCGAAAAATCAAAAGAAAATCACTACAATTATGCCAGCAACTTGTAAACAGTAAACCTTGGTCACATAAGGGGTTTTTAGACAGTAAATAATCAAATACTACACATAAATAATAAATTAAAGCCGCAACTTGATTATAAAACACATTAAAAGCAATGTAAAAACAAACAGCTAATGTCCCAAACGTTAGTTCGCATTTTTTTCCGCACTGGCGCTGGCATCTTAAATTCTGACGCCTATAGTCTATACTATAGCCTATAGTGATTTTCTTTTGATTTTTCGACTGATAGAAAATACCTATGGAAGATCCATTTTCAGGTTGGATCGGTTTATTTTGAAAAGTTTTAATAAATACTTCAAGGTATACATGTGTTTTTTTTACAAAATTGTTTAATATTTCAAATGTGTTTCTGTGTTTCATATTCAACATATTTTAAATGTGTTTCATATTCAAGTTGCCGCTTTAATTTATTATTTATGTGTAGTATTTGATTATTTACTACCTAAAACACTTATTGTGATCAAGGTTTACTGTTTACAAGTTGCTAGCATAATTGTAGTGATTTTCTTTTGAATTTTAGACTAATAGAAGATACCTATGGAAGATGCATTTTTTAGGTTGGATCGGTTTATTTTGAAAAGTTTTAATAAATACTTCAAGGTATACACGTGTTTTTTTACAAAATTGTTTAATATTTAGATTGAAAACAGTTTTAAGTAGAATGGCAGACATTAGATTGAGTATCTTGAAATATATGGAATATTTAGATGGCACTGTAAATTCAAAGTGTGTTTATGAGGGTGAACATGTTCTGAATGCAGGCATTTATTATATAAAATATATAATAAATGATGCAGGCCATTCATGACTTCATGAATTTAAAGGTACTGCAGTGTTTTTCAGTATCTTTCGCTTTTTTAAAATCCTTAGCTGAACCGAAAAATTATAATGATAAATATAGGTACAATAACCTTAAAAATACTAAAACTTACATCGATAAAAGGAATCCTCCTCAGCAAAATGAAGAGAACAGACTCTCATACATTTACTGACTGGCTTTCCTATCCTCAGTTTTAATATCCAAGCCTTGCGCTTGTCTATACGTCCCTTTGACCAAATTTATTTATAAGGCAAACTTGATGCTTTTCTTACTCAAGAAATATATGAAAGGTTAATTAGGGATCCCTCTTAATCCAGGACAAACAGCGAGGTACACAACAATAGTGATTGATTATAATTATAATACTCACAAATAACGCTAATATAATAATTTTTAATGAATACAACACAAATATAAACGGAAAACTTTCAAAACACAATAGCACTCAAATGGAAGTTTGAATAAACGATGTCCCAGTCGTTAGTTTGTTGAGCGACCACCAGGGAGCGTAACGCTTATCTTGTTTTACCTATACCCAAGAAGTCTAGAGACCCCTATACCACACTACAAGCGCGACAATGCGCTTTTTTAGTATCATCTGTAAATTTCAATGATAAAAATAGATACCTACTTAAACGATATAAATTTACCTTCCAGGTGCTGTTAATCAGCCCGCCCGGCCCAACATATTCTGTATCAAGTCCCGCTACTTTTACAAATTCCGGTTCCGGTTCCAGGTTCGAATATTAACTCCCAGAGTTAAGACCGCTTTATAGTTCGCAATTTTTATTGCCGGCAAGAACAATTGAAGCAATTTTTATTGCGCGCACGCGTATTTGTATTTATTTGTTGAGAAATTGTCCAAACAGACATAAATACGCGTGCGCGCAATAAAGAATTGCAAACTGTAAAGCGGTCTTAAAAATTAACTACAGTCCGCTATGGATATTTTTGAAAATTGTGTTTATTAGGAGTTGATTAATTTCCGAATCCGAACGGTTTCTAAGAACAGGAACTAATGATCTTGTGCTTGTGCCATAACCCGTAACATTTAACCGTATGTTTTGTCATTAAACGTGTTGACAGTTCTGCACAAAACGGTGGTTAATTTTCTTATAATCTGTTTGTTGCTTTTATTAAATTACAAAAGCACAAATTGAAATCAGACCAAAAAAAAACTTGCAGAAAGTATGACTAAAAACATTGAAAATACATATATCTAAAACAGAACAATTTATTCTTTATGACATTTATGATATAAGATCATAACCACAAAAAAAGAAAATAATTAAATAAACCGTCTGCGCATGTCGAGTCAAATGGAATCCTGTAATTTTACAGAGTTCAAATAGTTAACTCCATAAAGAAAGATTTCTGTATGGTTAACTTCATCCCTTCCTCAATGAAAATGAAGGAACACCTAAAAACGGAGTTAGGATGATTTTTTTTATTTTAGTTAGTATATACATATATAATATGGAAATTTATAAATAATAAGAGAAAACTATGCAAAGTCAATCATAAGGTATATGATAATGCGACAGCTAACACTGGAAGAAATTGTAGATATCCACTGTGGAGTTCAAATGGGACTGCTACAGACTCCGATATTTTAAAAAGCACATTTTGGTTCAAATTTTTTAGAAACCTAACAACTGTAACCTCACTTTTATTATAGTCTTAAGTAAAATGAGAAACTTATCATGGTATTTTCAATATTAGGAGGGGGCGGGCGATAACTGATATTCTCAAAATGAGATGATATAATAAATCACCCATATTGTTGTACTGAACTGAAATAAACTGATATATACTGATATTTCAGGTAAAAGAAACACAGCAAATATTCGAACCTAGCCCAGACATTTGTAAATTTCCGTAACATGACTCTTGCCTCTTTTCTTTTATACTCGTGTTGAAGATCGTTATTTTTAGCGTCACTGGCTGAACTTGACATTAGTACAAGAATGTAAATAAAAATCCTAATTAATGACAAAACGGGGTGTATATGAAAGCGAAGAATGTACAACCTACTTAAATACTATTGGTATAATACCTATACAACCGTTGTAAACTGTGGTTCTACCTCATAATATAAGAATATTTAATTGAATCATAATTCGATTTTGATGCCTATTGCTATTGCTCAGTTGTTATTGATCAATCGGTAATGAAACTTTTAAGGGCGGAGCGTAAGCAAATATAATTTTTTGTTATTCTAGTGGCAATTACGCTTGACAGTAATTACATGAATCTAAGAAATGTAATAGGTAATATGATATGTAGACTATCTGCAGAATAACTAGAAGCGCCGCGCCCGGAATTTTTCATAACTTTTGTACTGTGGATTTTGTATTGTGTCATATGCGTCTAGTTGTTTTTTGTACTATTTTTGAATTTGGGAAAGAATTCACAGTGTTGCAAATGTTATTAATTGCAAGGGGGAAGAATTTCTTGATAAAGTAAGTATAATTTTCAAGAGAATCATATTTATATTTTGTGTTGAAACTGTCTAAACTATTTGATTTATAGGTATATTTGATTTATAGGTTATGTAATTGTAAAGAATTGAGTGAAATGTCTGATAAAGAAAATAATAACGTGCAAAATTAGGATAGTATGTACAACAATAGTGCAATTAAATAAAGAGTCAGGTTTAACGATATTCATATTTTATTAAATGACAGTGTATGTACCGCAATTTATATCATATATATTTTTCACAAATGTTTTATACAACTCTCTTGGTGTTGCGTTGAAAAATAAATAATATTTATTTCGTTACATACACATGTATGCATTATTTTATTCTTCAAATTTGAACATTTCTTATTTATATTAATTTTGTACAGAAATATACAGGGTGAGTCAAACTTGACGCGACAAACGAAAGGTACGGATAGGGCATGTTATTCTAAGCAAAAAAGTTCTAATAAACACGTGTCCGGAAATGCTTCCTAAGAGCGCTACGGACGTTCAAAGATGGCAGGCCCAAATTGATTTTCTTGCCTTTTATTTCAAAAACTGCTCGAAATGTCCACCGTCATTTTCAATGCAAAGTTGACATCTGCGAATGACTGATTGCGCTGCTGCACGACACTCCGCTAGTGGTATTTCTTGGGCAGCTTGCAAGATCCTCGCTCGGAGACTAGCTTCGTCGTTGACGGGCTCAGCATAAACTTTGCTCTTCATTCTGCCCCAAACATAAAAATCCATAGTGGTTAAGTCCGGGGAACGCGGAGGCCAAGGACGGGGACAGTCTCGACCGCGACCAATCCATCTTCCTGAAAAATGGTTGTGAAGCCATTGCCGCACTAGTAGAGTGTAATGGGCTGGGCAACCGTCTAACTGGAACCACCTGTTTGCTCTATCAATTAGAGGCATGTCATCTAATATTGCTTCAAATTCATTTTCCAGGAAATGAAGAAAGGCCGGACCATTTAGTCTTGGAGGCAAGAAATATGGACCAATGAGTGTATCGTCGCATAACCCCATCCAAACGTTGCACGAAAATTCATGTTGAAAATGTTGTTCTTTTACAGCATGCGGGTTTTCATGGGCCCAAATATGCGCATTATGTTGGTTAAAGATACCACTACGGGTAAAAGTTGCCTCGTCCGTCCAAATCACCTTCCGATAGTAAGAAGCATCGTTTGTTATTTGTTCCAAGAACCACTCTGAAAATTCTCTTCTTCGAGGTAGGTCTTCAGGAAGCAAATTCTGAACTTTCTGCAAATGATAGGGGTGGCGACCATCTGCTTTCAGAGTTCGGTTCACAATGCTCTGGGAATAGCCTAATTGCAAAGAACATCTCCTCGTGCTACTTGAAGGTATTTGATCGAAGTGTTCTAGGATATTTTCTGTTCTTCGATTATTATGAAGGGGTGCAAAAATACCGTCTGCTCGCGATTTCGAAGAAGTTGTCCCAGTTTCTCTTAATCGTTGAAATGTTCTAGTAAATACCGCTTTGTCGGGCACTCTTCTCATTGGAAATCTTCGGGCGTACTCATTCACAGCAGCGCGCGCATTACCATCACAGTACCCGTAAACAAACACAATATCCGCATATTCACTTGTAGTGTAGGTATTTGGCATGTTTCCGCAATTTACTCATAAACTAGCTTAAAATTAGTGACAAATTGAATTCAATCGACACGTCAAACAAGGCTGTCAAACAAACACTTTCAATTGTTATCAAGGCCTGCTTCTCTTTTTAATTAATAAGGCAGCGGAGTGAATTAATCAGTCATTCGCAGATGTCAACTTTGCATTGAAAATGATGGTGGACATTTCGAGCAGTTTTTGTAAAATTTTAGTTTGTTTTGTTACGTTAAACCAATTATTTTAAGCAGTTTTTGAAATAAAAGGCAAGAAAATCAATTTGGGCCTGCCATCTTTGAACGTCCGTAGCGCTCTTAGGAAGCATTTCCGGACACATGTTTATTAGAACTTTTTTGCTTAGAATAACATGCCCTATCCGTACCTTTCGTTTGTCGCGTTAAGTTTGACTCACCCTGTATATTACTAATCCTTATTTGCTAAAATCTTCATGAGTGCTTACTTTCAAAATTGGAGGTTGTAAATTAACCAAAATAGTTGCCATAAGAACAATGTCATCGAAAATGTTCAAGTGACCAGAATTTGATTTTGCCAAAGATGGACATGTTCAGCTGGTTTACACTGACGAAGCTAGAGTTTATTTTTCGCGCCGTGAGGCGCGAACTAAATATCGCCTCAGGTGAAAATTTTTAAAACTTTCAAGGTCACGCGTTTTCCTGGCACTTCAGAATTTCAATGAAAAATACATTTACATAAAAATATAGACTTTCACAAGGATACTTTTTGGAATTTGATGCCTTTTTGAAATACACAAATAAAAAAATTTCAATGACTGACAGTTTGACGGACTGCTCTTGAAGACGGAGAAGCTTTCTGAATGACGGACTGTCCGTCATAATGACGGACGTCTGGTCACTTTAGGTTATGTGGCGCGACACAAAACACTGCACAGCTAATATGCCCAATGCTAATTCAAGATGTGACGTCCACAGTACTTCGTGTTCAAGTTATAGTTTATTACTTTTATGAATTCGATCGCTTCCGCAATGATTACAATGACATAATGAGCAATAAATCGTGTTTTGCGTATTGTCTTCTTGTAATATGCCAGCACGAAACTTATAGAGTAAGCCGCCGCGAGCGCAGTTGTCGCGAATCGCTAAGCTCCGTCTTTCTGCAGATAGTCTATAGACATCCAAAAAAAACGTCATCAAAGTTGGCCGAAAAAAAAAAATACGTATTTCTATTCTTAATCGAATTTATAACCTTATTTACTTGTCAAGACTGTCACATCATATGACAGTCATTGTTTATTTTACAAATTGTGACGGTCACTTGTCAAAAGTTTAGACATGACCGCTATTTCCATCTCTCTCGTTCATAGCCAGAGTTGATGACGTTTTTTTTGGATGTCTACTTTCAGAAACACTTTTCCTGATTAACCAAATAATCGTATAAATCACCATTATCGTACATCGTACATATATTTTATTAAGCCTAAAACTCCTGATATTTATAATAATATATAATATATAATTGCCGTACAAAATTGATAATCATCGTACATCTGGCAACGCTATCCGGCGATAGTTGTGCATTTAGTAGTGTTGCGAAAATTCGAATTAAATAATTCGACTAATTCGATAGTTAATTGAAAGCAACTAATACGATTAACTTTTTCGATATATCGAGATAAAAATTAGTAGTATTTATTATTTAGTATTAGTACTCCGACGGGAAACGAAATTACGGATTATTCAACTGGTATACGCCTATACCTATCGAATATCTACGATGGAGGTCGAGTGTCGAGTGAAGCATAGTAATAGTAATATGATAGTAACATGGCAGTTACTAGAGTTGGGAAGAACGATTCATTATCCGGAACGTTCCGAACGTTCTCGTTCCGATAAAATACCGTTCCGAAAGAAGGGTATTTCGGAACGTCGTTCCATGATCAAGTTTTATGGTATTTACTAGCTGACCCGGCAAACGTTGTTCTGTCATATTGAAAATTTGGGTTTATAAGTATTTTTTTGATGCCAAATAAAAAAAAATACAAAAAAAATTTTGTCAAAAAAAATAGAACAAAATTTTCTGGAATAGATAGGGAGGATAGATATTCTCATACCTACCAAGTATACATAAAAAATTTCATAAAAATCTGTCAAGTCGTTTCGGAGGAGTGCGACCACAAACACCGTGAGACGAGATTTTTATACAAATATAAGATTTGCCAAAAGTTCTGATTCTCCATAATCGTACACTACCACAGCATTACGCTGGATTTATAAACTGCGTTGGCGTTGGCGTTGGCGTTCGCGTCGAAAGTTAAAAACAATAGTTACAATGATGTGATTTATAAACACCGTCGGCGCTGCCGTTGGCGTTGATGTTCCGTTCAACTTGATTCAAGTCGAACTTTTGCTGTTCGCCGTTCGTAGCAAATTCGTAGCACTGACGTCACAACGAATAGCATTGCAGTAAAATAATCACGTGTGGTTTGTTTGAGTAGGTTATTCTATGGTTTGTTTACAGCGTGAAATATTGGTGGTAAGGACGCTTCGACGTTGTGTTCAATGTTTCTACTTAGATTTTTGAGTTATTGTACGAGTTTGTTTTAATTGTTGTATTGTGTTGTGTTGTGTTTACCCATTCGCAATATTTTTATTTTGATTTTTAGGTTATAAAAGTGTCAAATCACAACGGAACGCGAACGCCAACGCAAGTTTATAAATTGGAAATATTTCTTACTACGAACGCCAACGATAACGCCGACGCGAACGCCAATGCCAACGCGAACGCAGATTTATAAATCCAGCGTTACGCTGGATTTATAAACTCTGCGTTCAAGTTGAACGGAACGTCAACGCCAACGGCAGCGCCGACGGTGTTTATAAATCACATCATTGTAACTATTGTTTTTAACTTTCGACGCGAACGCGAACGCCAGCGCCAACGCGAACGCGAACGCAGAGTTTATAAATCCAGCGTTATGCTGTGACACTACCGTGTCAAAATTTACAGAATTAAAATATTTTATATTTAGTAAACTAAACAGTAAACTTTGACCGTGTTATGTAGTTATTCACTTTTTTGCTTATCATTTTTGTTTTCAAATCATTTCTTCAAATCAGAATTCTTCTTTACGGGTCGCCGGGATTTCGTTATAATTTATAACTTATGATTGCAAAAAACGATTTGCGAAAATCAGCTACACATTTTTATACAACGAAAACGGTTTAACTTATAAAAGTTTATAATTTCGCGAAGATCTAGAAGGAACGATTACATAGTATATTTTTGATTTAAAAGAATAATCAAAAAACAGTTTTGACGTTTGACCAATACACATTCCACATTCCACACTAGAGAAATCGAGATCCAACTATCACCGCCCCAGCTGAACATAACTCGAACCTACATTCATCCAAACGTGACCTAAACTGAACGACGAACGTCCCGACCCCCTGCGTTCAATCGTGATCGTGATATTGTACGTGGTACGTCACCGATCCAGTCCGACCTAACTCGGACCCAGTATCCGTCTACTCCCGTTCCGAAATAATGCGTTCCGCGAAAAATGAATACCGTTCCGAGTCGTTCCAACAAAATACCGTTCCAAAAAACGTTCCGAACGGAACGACTCACCACTAGCAGTTACTAGCCATCCATCCATCAAAGGGAGATGAAATGCGAGATATTTATTTACTTGAGCAGGAAATATGGCATAAATTATGGTTTAATTTATTAAACGGCTTCGGCACAGTTAAAAGAATATATGGCTATGGTTCAGATTTCTGCGAATTGTTTAATAGCCTCTAACTGGGACGAATTTATTTATAGGTATAATTTAAATTTATAATTCTACTAAATAATTCGAATTATTAATTCGATTTTGAAATATGAATTATTACTAATTATTCGAAAGTGAAAATAATTCGATTATTCCCAACGCTAGCATTTAGCAATCAAGATACTGATATTGCCTATCTATCTATTCCTTTATCTGTGGTAGATGTCACCCTTTCAAACCAGTCATTTTTGCCTTTGATCTTGCTTGAGATTTCCAGCCTGATATTATTTTTTTAGAGCAAGTGTACATTGTGTGTATATCGTCAAATTAAAAATAATCATGTTGTGTTCTTTGAGAAATGTAGTTTCAAGTTCAGTTAAGGTAAGAAAGGTTGATTAAGAGTGGAATAAGAATCTTTTACGTAATGTAACCTATAATTGACTGCCACAATTTTGCAAACAAAAATTATCGCATATTAACTTCTGAACTATTGCGTTATTGAGTATTTATCATATCTTTGAGGTGTAAGGTAATACCATTTTTTTTATCAAGGACATTATTTGTAAAGGTCACACACCATCAACACTAACATGTTTTATTTGTTTTATGTAGACTACCTTAAAATATAAGTGGATTCTTAGCAATTTACATTACCGCTTATACTCGACATCGGATCAGGCTGATATTGTAGTTATTGGATCAGGACCAGGTGGCTATGTAGCCGCTATTAAAGCGGCACAAATGGGAATGAAGGTATAGCAAGCAGTACTTCCCTATTTAATAAATTGTTTTATTTACGGTTGAAATACATTTACATATTTGGGTATGTTTCATTATAGACTGTGTGTATAGAGAAAAAATCCAACTCTGGGAGGTACATGTTTAAATGTGGGCTGCATTCCGTCTAAAGCTCTATTAAATAATTCCTATTATTATCATATGGCCCATTCTGGAGATTTAGCTGAGAGAGGAGTAGAAGGTTAGTAAAGCTATTTACTAATGATGGAAATATTTTTTTATGCTACATCTACTTATTTTACCTTTTGTTTATAAAAATTTCAATTTACCACATTCATAGGCACAACCTCTGTAGCATTCAGGTTTAAAGGGCCACAACTGCTATGGCAGTAGTAAATAAAATGCTTTTAAAGGGCAAAGCTGCTTTAGCAGTCGTAGTTTCCTTGCAAATATATGGAACTGTAAGTACAATGTCCTATTACAACATTTGCAGAAATGTAGACAATATTTGTAGGTCATAGGATAGGGCAGTATTTGTATCTGATATACTCATACCATACAGTCCATCTATAATCAACTTGGTTATAATGGAGTCGCATATAATGAACTAATCTCTAAGTGCAGATTAAATACATGTAAAATCCTCAGATAAAATGAATTTGCTTATAACGGACGCTTGGGTGAAATAGACTAAAATGCTTTATTTAGTCTTCTACAAGTGACTTTTTTCGGTGTTTCCCCAGCACAATGATTTATGATGCAATCGTACTCTAACTTTCAATCATACTCATGCTTGGAGTTGTTCTTTGAAGGTTGTCACATACCTCATACTTTATTTCTAAACTTCCCAAAAAATGTCTAGAATTACGAAGCGGGCATTTACGTTACTAGAAAATTCACAATAATAAGTGAGATTGAAACATACTTCTTAGGCAAATACAGTCCAACTTCGATAACTCGAACCATGACTTGCCATAAAAAAAGTTCAAGTTATCAAGACTTCGTGTTATTAAATAAAATATATATTATATATCGTTTAAACGAGATTTGAGCTTTTAAAAAAGAATTATTTTTATTTGGTTACAACTTTTAGAGCTTAGTACAATAATGAGTGTTGACTGTTAACTTATGAGTATATACTATATAACTAACTAACATGGTTCCTTTCTCTTATATTTATAAGTTCAGTTTTGCTAACGCAAGCATAAGCCTTCTGTGAATTAAACTGCCATGCTTGCGTTTCTCACACAGCATGGTTTCAAGGAAGCTGTTATCGCTTGACATATCGAGTTACATCTGCTACTGATAGTCATGTTACAATGTATATTTTCGCATATAACAACTCCCTTTCTTATAAAAAAGTTGATAGACTTTTACGGCATGTCTTGCATTTCTTCTTGCTGCAGATGGGGTCTTCTCCTTACGAGGGTTTTGAGTCTTCTTAAGGTCTCGTTCGGGGGTGTCTGGATTTGTTACAATCATGGGTCTCTTGCATTTACAGGTGATGTAGATGGCCAGGAGTCCAATCACGATGCCAATGGTTACATAGGTGGTCAAGGAGATGTGTTTTGTTATAAAGGGTTCGTTGATTAACTTGTCTAAATCTCTGGGGTATTGTTCCAATTTATGATTGGCTATATCCAGATTTTCGATGTTTAGATGGTCGAACTGGAGGGGTTCTAATTTTGGTAGTTGCAGTTTCTCTGGGATATCCCTACAGCAATCATAGGGTATAACTGCAGGGTGAGAGTTATCCGTGATGTTGAAGGTATTACGGCTTTCGGCTTGTACCTTTGTTATGCCAACAAATGCGTAACAATCTGGTTGAAGATTTAATATTGAGTTTTTATTGACAGTCCTTATCTTCGTGTCCATTTGGTTGCAGTTTATAGTGATATGGATTTGTTCGGAAACGATTACGAAAGATGTCCTGAAGGTATAAATAACTTTCCATTAACTTTTCGCAAATTTCGAGAAATTTTGATTTGGCTTCAACTAGTGCAATTTTATCTCCTAGTTGGTGAATAGCCCTTTCGATTTTGTTCATATCTCGATTGAACGTTTTCTCATCAATTGCTAATTTTTGAATAGTTTCATTAAAACTTTTTATAACCAAAGAGGTAACAGATATTTGATTTTTTAGAAGGTTTTCAATTTGATTTTGATCTTGGTTTAATTTATTAATACTGTCTAAAATATTTGCCATCAGCGGCGTCAAGATTGCCAGTGATTGCTTTAAATACGCTGCCTACACCATCCACTAAACCTCGTTTAAAGCGTCTAGTGTCTGTAAAGACTTCAAGTTTTTCCTTAATGGAATCAGAAATAATAATAATAATAATAATAGTTTATTGAATACATGTTACATTACCAGTTACAAGATACATTACATATTTGAAATACATAATTTACCATAAGATTTAGGTGATATCCATGCTAATTCCTATTTAAACTGTCACATGATTCAAAAGGTATACAGTTACACCTGTGATTCTAACAATTTAGATATTGAGGATTCCACAGAGCTTTTTTTAATGATTTCACAAAACTAGGTTTTGATTTACTCATATTATAGGTTTCAATATATTTGTTGAATATAATACTAGCCATATAACTAAATGATGCTTTAAACTTAGTTGTTGAGTGTTTTGGAATTGCTAGTTGTTCTACATATCGCAAATTGAATTTGTGTATCTCATAGCGTTTTACTAAGAGCCTTGAAAGATATTGTGGTTTATTTGACTTGTAGATATTATAAAGTAATACTGCAAATTGAAGTTCGAATCTGTTACAAAGTTTTAAAATGTTGTGTTGATTATAATATAATAAAAAATAAGGTGTTATATGCTCTCTATATTTCACTTCAGAAAATGCATATCTAAAACAAGAATTCTGCATGACTTGCAGCTTGTTTTGCACATCACTATTTAAGCGTTTGTAATAGACCGAACTACAATAATCTTACTTTGTCCCTATACATAACGCTTTGGTTTTACTTGGGTTCAGTATTAGTCCATTATTGCATGACCACCCTGAAATCTTATTTAAACATCGATTAAGATTCATAACTGTACTGTTCACTTCCGTGACATCACTAGAAACAAATATTTGGGTGTCATCAGCATATATATGAATGTTGCAGTCTGTTGGTATTACGTTTGCTAAATCTGCTGTAAATATGGTAAACAAAATAGGACCAAGTATACTTCCTTGAGGTACTCCATGTGTAAGATGGTGTTTATTAGCTGTTTTTCCATTTATCTGCACTTGCTGACATCTACTGCTTAAATAACTAACCATCCACCTCAGCGACACTTCACCTAAACCATAATAAGCCAGTTTTGCTAATAATTATGATTTATTACATATTACAAATTTATGACATATTACAAATTTGGTTATGACATATTACAAGTTACAGTTTATGACATATTACAAATTTGGGTAAGAAGAGTAACATGGGTTTTAACTTCAGAGTGAAATTGTCGCATATTGTTATAATCATGGTTAAGCATTTCCATGATTGCATTTAAAATTCTGTTATTATTGTTAAAGGTGTTTTTGATGCTAGATAGATTTTTATGTACAAGGAGAGTCCATCTGTCGTTGGAAATTATGATTCTTGTTTCATCGTGATAGTAAACGCCTATTGTGTTGTTTATTGGGGTTATTTGGTACTGGGCTATGGCTGTTCCGATCAGCACAAAGGAGCTGGAAAGATATTTTGATTTTAATTTTCGGAATAGGGTTTAAGTCGATCGAAATTGACTTTAGTTTTTTGTTTGGTTTTTGGATTTAGAAGAGTAGCTGAATTTTTGTGGATTTTTACGATTTCAAAGGGACCGTTAAATTTGTTTTGAAGTTTATCTTTTATCTGTGATTCTTTAACATAAACTTTTTGTCCAACTTGGTAATCTGGCTGGGTTTGAGAAACATGTTGGTTGAAACGAACTTTCGCTTTTTCCTTTTGGGAATTGGTTTTTGCCTGTGTTATCTTATAATAATAATATATACGGTTGTTTAAGTCTCTTACATATTTTGTAATTAGTTCTTTTTGATTGTATAAAGTTTCCGGTGGTCTACTTGAGGTATGACCAAAGATTAACTCATAGGGTGTAAATCCATGAGTTTTATTGACTGAGGTGTAACATATTATCGCGTAAGATAATATGTTAAGGGGATGTTCATCGGGATGGTCCGACATGTGTATTCTTATCATTTCCAATAGTGTAGAGTAGAATCGTTCTAAGGAACCGTTTGATTGGGGGTGTCCTACGCTAGAATATGTTATTTTAATATCGTAGAGGCAACATAAGTCTCTAAGGATGGCGTTGTCTAAATTCGCGTCCGTAATCGCAGTGGATTCAGAGGGGTGTTCCGAAATGTTGGAAATAGACAAGTAACGTGTTCGCTACTGATTTTGCTGATTTGTCAATAATGGGGTAAGCTTGACTAAATTTCGTAAGTTCGTCGCGTATTGTAAGTGCATAATTTTTGGGGGGGAACTTCTAAGATATCGATGTTTCTGCGTTCGATTGGAGCTTTTGGGGTTTCTGTGATAACTAAGGGTGCGTCACAAGCTTTTGTTTTGTTACAAATTTCGCATTTTTTATGTAATCATCAACGTCTTTTGTCAATCCTTTCCAATTCTACTTAGTTTTTATTCGCCTAATGGTTTCATTTATTCCATGATGGATGTGGGCTTTAACTGTGTGGTATTGATCAAGGATAATCGGAATTTGATCATTATCGGGTGTTTTGGTGATGTCTTGGAAAACTTTGAGTTTTACGTCTTTTTCTGATAAAAGGAACGATAGTATCTCGAGGATAGGGATCGCCGTTATTTTCGACATAGGAAGTTTTGGAAGGTTTAAATTCTTCACGGCTTTGATATATTGAGGCAAACAAATGTTCTATTACGGTATCTGGGTCGAATGGTAGTGCAACTATAAAATATTTTCTGTTACGCACAGACTTACTAGATAATTTGTTCAATGATAAGTTACGAAAGTCTGTGTTTTCTTTGAATAAATCTCCAATTATTTTATAATGGAAGTCTTTGAGATTGTTTTGGAAAGACGTTACTATATTTTTATTGGATTTATCTAAAAGTTGCCCATTTGTATACTTGATTTTGGAATAATCAATAAGAGATTTTGTTTTATACAATTCTATAAAAGTTTCAAATTCTGTCTTCGAGTCTCTCGGTTGCGTCATCTTTTTTTATTATCGGAATCGGATTCGTTTGAATTAGATGAATTTTGGATGGGGTACATTAGTAATTTGGACTTTGCTTGAAATTGGGAGTAATCTTGGATGTGATTTATATTTATACGGGAAAGAGCATCTGCGTTTTTGTTGATACGACCGGGTTTGTACTCGATTTCGTACTCGTACTCTTCGAGTTTTAATCTCCAGCGCGCTAGGCGGCTACCAGGGTCTTTTATTGAAAAGAGCCAGGTCAAGAGTCTGTGGTCGGTGATTAGTTTGAAGCGTCGGCGTTGATGGCTAAGAGTTCTCTCTCGATGGTAGAGTATTTCGTCTCGGCATTGCATAGTGTCCTCGACGCGTATGCGATGGGTAAGTCTTTTCCTACAGGGCCTTGTTAGTGTACAGCACCAATGGCAAATGCGCTTGCGTCTGTGGTAAGCAAGAAGGGTTCTTCAAAATTTGGGTTCTTCGAAAAGGTTTGGAGGTTTTTGCAAAATTGGGGATAAATCGTCTATAATAACTGGCTAATCCAAGGAAGGACTTGATGTTTTTTTGATTTTTGGGTTCCGGGAATTTTTGAATACAATAGACTTTACTGGGGTTAGGTTTTACACCTTCATTAGTGACAAGATGGCCTAAGTAAGCTACTTCTTTACGAAGAAATTCGCACTTATCGGGTTGTATCTTAAGATTCGATTTTCTTAAGCGTTTGAATACTTCAGTCTAGAAATATGCTCATGGATGGTAGGTGAATAGATGATAATATCATCCATGTAAACTAAGCATCTTTCGTTCTGAATTCCGAGGAGGATGTTGTCCATGACTCGCTGGAAGGTGGACGGGGGGCGTTTTTTAAGCCAAACGGCAATTGGACGAATTCGTAGTGGCCATTTTCCACTGAGAATGCCGTTTTGGGAGTATCTTTGGGTTCAAATTCTATTTGATGAAAGCCAGAGGCAAGGTGAAGAGTTGAAATATATTGACACTTTCCTAGTTGATCTAAAAGGTCTGATATATTTGTCAAGGGGTATTTATCCCTCACAGTTAGTTCGTTAAGTTTGCGATAATCAATGACTACACGCCATTTTTGTTTACCTGAGGCGTCTATTTCTTTTGTACTACCCAAACGGCGGGAGGACCATGGTTATTATTTATTCGTGTCAGAAGCATCATAGATATGGAAGGACGTATGATTCACTGATCGAGCATCTTATTTACTTGTGTTTTTACTTTCTCTTTATGTACCTGGGGATACCGATATGATTTGGTAAAAATGAGTCTCGCGTTATTGGTATCTACCGTATTCTTAATTTTGTTGGTAAACATTAGTTGATCACCTTCGAGGAAAAATATGTCGGCAAATTCTAGGCAAAGAATTGTTATCGATTCGCGCTCTTCGTCATTTAGGTGTTGTGTTCGCGATTCGTTTCTGATTATTTGTGTCCTATCGATTTCCGGGGGATCTTGGTATGGTTGCATGTTTAAGTTAAACAGTGGTGTTCTACTGTTTAACATCTAAAGGTTCAATTGATAGATCGGAGAAGTCGATGGTTTTCGGTATTGCGTTCGCGTTTATTATTGTTGTAAAAAATTCGCCGTTCTGATTTACATGCACTATAGCGTTTGGTATCCTAACTTTATCTTTTTCTTGCCTTGATAGTATGGCATCGGTGTTTATCAAATAATATTTTAGTTTTGAAATTTGTTCTGTACGGGGGTCGATCGAAATTATTAAATTTTGTTAACCGATTGATTTGGGTTATTTTGTGTATCTGCCATGATTGGTGGATCTGTGACTTTATGAATTGGAATCGTTTTGAAATCTGTTATGAGTACTTATTTTTTATATCTACAATGCAGTTATAGTGCTCTAAAAAGTCAGAACCAAGGAGTCCATCGAACTCAATGTCAAAGTCGCATATATAGATTTTAAATGGATCATTGCTGTCAAATGGAATAAGAACAGATTCATTAATTATTATTTTTTGATCGGTGATACCCTGTATAGTAACGTTTTCGGGGCATCTCCTTCTATAATTTCCGCAAATTTTAGGTTTAAATATAGACAAACCTGCGTGTGAGTCATTTAATATTTTGTATGTGTTGGTAGCGTCGTAGATGTAGTATAGATTTTTTGACTTGACAGATAGTAAAGGACCTATAGAAATTGTTGTTCTGGGAAGTTCAGATTGGGGTTGAAGTTGTTCAGATTCATATTGCCAAACTGGAGCTGATCGAAAATCCTGATTATATACGAGGGTTGTGTCATAAGTTGGTTCTTCCGTGTAATAATTTTCAGAGGGACCATTAGCAGTATAATAGTCCTCATTGTTATAATATTCTGAATTATTAGCAGGATAATAATTCGGATCAATGTGGGTGTTATTATCTGTATAATAACCGTCACTGGTATTTTCGTAATAATTTTGGTTAGGCTGCTCGGAAACTTCTGGTTCATTACTTTGGTTTAGGTGGAGCGTTTTCCTATTGTTATTATTATTTGGTCTAAAGTAATTGGGGTTTGGTTGAATCGCAGGGGTCTTGGAGCATTAAAGTTTGGATTTGGCGTAATAACTGAAGGTCTCTGTTGCTGAAAATTTTGCGAAGTTCCGGGGTGTTGGTTGTAATAATTTGGTCTGGGGTAATTTTGATAATTTTGATGTGGTCCGGAATTTGGAGGTTGATGACTTTATTGTTGTCTGACGACATTCGTTGAAAACGTGCCCTATTCGTTTACAAAATGAACACTGTTTTGTAGGTGGAGGTAAATTTGGTTTACGTACTGGTGTATTGTTATTATTATTGCGATTTGACTTTTGCATTTCGAAATAATTTAATTGTAGTTCTTTGTGAACTCTGGTTATCGCTGTTAACATGTCTACTGGGTCGCTAGCTCTAACAACGTGTGCTATTTTTGGTTCTAATCCCGTTAGTAACGTGTTTAAAATAATACCCTCTCTTAATTGTATTTGAGCCTGCTTTTGGCCTGTTGATAATTGTTGTTTGTGAATGGATGCGTGCATTTTTTTCTTCGTGTGTTTGTAAGCGAGCAATAAATGTAAGAGGAGATTCACCGGAGAGTTGTCGCATGCATTGAAGATCTTGAATTAATGAGGTCAAATCCCTTCGATCACCGAAATGATTTTCGAGAGGAGATTTTTAATTTCGTCCCAAGTATTTGGGTTTCTAGAATTCACTAGTTCTGCTGTGCGTCCTTTTAATTTGTTTTTTATATGGACAGTTAAAAGTACCTTCTGGTTGCCAACCGCCATGTCATAAGCAGTTTTGCATGAATTTAGAAAAGTAACTAGATTTATTTGATTACCGTCATATTCAGGTATTATCGAAAAAATTTCAATTAATTTATAGGGTTCGATTATTTCCGGTTGAGGTTGGTTTGCTTGTGTCTGGGCCATGTTTCTAGTAGTTACTGGCATAAACAATTTGGAATGTGTGACTACTGAATAATTTCGAAAATGAGCCTTGATTAATTTTGGGGAGGATAATAAAACTGATTTTTTGCAATTTCGATTTGATCTTGCTTCGCGATTAAAAGAACGAGAGTTAACGTTATATTAAGAAAGCGAGATGATTCACTAAGTACTTTCCACATTCTGTTGACGTGGGAGGTGAAGATCGTCGTTGCGCCAGGTGAGCTTCTGTTGCGTGTTTCTGATGTCAGGGTGGATCTGCTTGTTGAATTGGATTTTTCTGTGTTCGGCTTCTTGGAACTTATTCTTTGTTTCTTGAGGGTTTGGAAACCACCACACTTAGTGAGGGTGCCCGTGTTCTAAGTGTGTTTCGGAAATCCGCACGACTGCGCCAATTTTTATATTGTTTAAACGAGATTTGAGTTTTTAAAAAAGAATTATTTTTATTTGGTTACAACTTTTAGAGCTTAGTACAATAATGAGTGTTGACTGTTAACTGAGTCGCCTAGTTCCAAAACCCACTAAGTCCACCTGAACATGTTTTTCAGGAAACGCAAAAGTTTGCTACCAGTCACAAAATAAGGATACGAGAATTCTGACTATATAAATTGATATGCAGTAACATAACACATAAAAGACCGTTTGTGGAAAAATCCTGCTTTAATAGTTTTTTAAAAAACCGCAAAACATTCTCGGATTTAGCTGTTTTTGGAACTTCTTCTGGATTTAGGGGGCTTGGGTTTGAAAATTACGTGAATTTACGGTAGGTTTGTTTTGCGAAATTTTTAAAAATTGAAACTAAAATGGAAAAAAGTTTAAAAATCGAAAACAATTTTGTTTTGTGTAGGTGTAAAAAGGACACATTAACTAAATGCAGGTCTGTTTTATTTCTCATTTTTTACATTTTTAAAGAAGAAATTATTATAGAACATCATCTTCCTGAAAGTCACTTCTCCCGCATAGCCCCTCATCTTCTTCCCCCTCTTCATTGTCGCTATTTTCATTGTGTACTGCCTGTCCGAATCTTGTTACAATGTTTTTGTAATACATAAGACTTTCATTTTCAGCTTTTTGTTGCCAGTCAATTCCAAAATACTTGCAAAGTAATTCATCCACATTTTTTACTTTTTTTAATGTTCAGTTCGACTATTTAATTCTATTTCTTCTGGGTTTATATTATAAATTTGTTTACCTCTTTTGCAAATTCCTGATGCATTGTTTATGTCGGTTAAATAATTGGGTTCCCCGCGAATTAGTATGGTTCCTTTTTTACTTCTACATAGAATTATTCTCTTACAGGAATTAATTTTAAAATGAAGAGAAGACGTTGGCTTCATTACATCAGAAACTGCTTTTCGCCAATTTAAAACTTTCCAATGAATTCCCAACTTTTTGACGGTCCCAAATTTTTCAAATACTTCGTAGTAGTCGTTGACATCAATGATTGTATCTTTCTTTTTTATATTTTTTTTCAATCTGTCCAAAAACTCTATTTGGTGGAAGGAATGAATGGCCTGTCACCGGAAAAATTAAATTAACTTTCTGGATGCGTTTGGGTGCATCATTTGTCAACCATTTAGCACACATTGCAATCATTGTGCTATTTTTGTTTTGTCCGGTACACCCATCAGATACAAGTTTTACCTCACAAACCTCGTCAGGAACCTTTTGAGCTTTCCGATTCCAACCAAGTATGCATCAGGACATTATTTTTTGTCAATTGCGCTTTAGAGGTACCAATGACGACTGTAAAATTGTACAAGTATAGCTGCCTCAAACAAGTATAGTATATAGTATAGTACGTGATTTGGTCTGGGATTTTTGGCAGCACTAAATTTTTTCCACAGTCATAGGAAATAGTGATTACATGTTCCTCTTCTTTTTTTCTATATGTCAAAAAACGACTTTGCTTTCATTTTATGTAATTTATATTGTGTTTGAAAGTTGCCTTTCTGTCCATGTCCTTTTCACTCTTGATTTTCCCCTGATATTCCAAACAATATGAGCATACATCCACTTGTGGGGCATTAAAACCGATATTAAATTTAGTGTTAAATATAAATCGAAAATACGATTCCTTGCATTGAATTTCTGGGTATTTAGTATTATAAAAGGTCCATAATTTTTTTACTGACAAATCACTATAAACATACTGCCTTTGGGATCTCCCTCTGCAATAGTGTTTTTCTATTACTCTAAGAGATTTTATAAATTCAATAATATTTTCCCTAACATCTTGGGATTTAAGTGAACGGTGATCACCTCCACGATTCTCTTTAGGTATTTCATTCTTATGCAGGAACTGACTGAGCATACCTTCTACTCGGTACCTTTTCAAATTTAAAATACCAAGAAAAGCTGTCTTACAAATCGGAATAATTTCTTTTGATTTCTTGCGAATATAATAAGTAGTGGCCATTGTACGTGGTCTATTTGAAAATTCATTTCGTACCCGCTTAACAGTACTAACTGTTGCATACTTCAATATAAAATTGTCTTGTGCAACTTTGCTTGAATGTTTATAAAATGTTTGGTGGAATAGTTTAATATCTTCCATTGAGAGACTGCCACACTTATAAGCCTTTGTTTTGTGTTTACAAACAGGGTACTCTGGCAGCATTGTTTGGTGGTATCTAATAAAATAAAATGATGATGTTATAGCTACTGCATAACATAAACCGCTACAATAAACGTACGTGATCCTTTTTTCAACATTCTTTTTCCACTTATTTTGCTGACTTTTCTTTTTCCTGGCACACTCAGGTGTCACTTCAACAACTTGCATTTTATAATATATATTGTGAAATAACTCAAAATCCTTAAATTTGCAATAACACTGACATGCACAGACGCAATGCCACAAGTATAAAATTCTACGTTAGGACTGAATTTGAAAAGTTTTGTCCCATTGTATCCAATAGTTGGATTTAGTGGATCAAATCGCTTTCTCCGTCAGGGTTTGATATGCAACCACTAATACACTAGTGTATAGGTGTGGATGCATAGATGCCAATCCAACCGCACATGCCCTAGATTTGGTAATGTTCTGAGTTTTCTGGGTTTCCTCAGAACTGTAAAGCAAATGCGTTACCGAAATAATCTTAAGTCGCTCCCAGTGCGCCATTGCAAATAATAATAATAATAGCCACCCCTTCCCCGCACAGATCCCTGAGAGGACCTCTGGGGTTACTCTTCGGAGTAATTATAGGGTGAGTATTATTATTAGGTATACTATACACATGCCAATATAATATGAATTTAGCGGATTTTATTATTGAATGGATTTAGGGATGTTTGAATATTACTCACTTGTGGATTAAGGGAATTTTGAATCCAACGTTAGAAATCTACAGCATTTTAAAGCAGGATTAAGTGGGTTTCGAAGCAAATTTTGTAGCCAAAAACTTAATTTAAGCTCCTCGTAATCAGATGACGCTACTAGTTCGATTTGTTAAAAAATTGGATTTAGGGGGGTTTAGGAACTAGGCAACTCAACTTATGAGTATATACTATATAACTAACTAACATGGTTCGTTTCTCTTATATTTATAAGCAGTTTTGCTAACCCAACCATAAGCGTTCTGTGAATTAAACTGCCATGCTTGCATTTCTCACACTGGTTTCAAGGAAGCTGTTATCGCTTGACATATCGAGTTACGTCTGCTACTGATAGTCATGTTACAATGTATATTTTCGCATATGTATATACATACATATGTGCATATTTTATACATATGTGCATTGTACATTGTAAATATGTTTATATACATATATGTATTTATTTAAGTAAAAATGTGTTTGTTAGCGCTTATATAATTCAAATTTCAAATTCAAATTCAAATTACCCACGCTAATAACAGTAGCGTTAACTGACAGTTAACCTTACCGGCTCTCGCCTGCGCGCGAGGAACGATGATCAATACTATGTATCAACAACAAGGCTGAGCAGATCGCTCAGGCAGTGTAACATTTCCAATAAAATTGTTGTGAAATACAAGTCTATCAATTCAATCATACAGTCCACAACGAGGAGCCTAACACAAGAAACAGTCGAAAACTGAAATTCTGGTGGGCAATAGGTTCCGACAGTGTTACATACATTATGTATCTTAATCCTTAATGTGGTATGCACTCGATATTGTATATTTCTTGAACAAAAAAATAGTGATGCAAAGGAATTTCAATGCTGAAATCTACATATATCAAAATGCTACAAATGCTACAAAAACTACATATCTACATATTTTTTATTTTAGCATAAAGAAGTCGGTTATTTGTGACTGGCAATATTTTTTATTTTCATTTTCAAAAAAAGCTGGAGTCTTACTTAAACCATTATACAGGAAATCAATTGTATATTCATTGGTTTTTAAATATGAATGCAAAAAGCTCAACGAATTTTCAACCAACTCATTTGAGGGCGGTTGCTGCGTAACATCCTCCATCATATCACTTTCGCTGTGATCTCGATCGAGATCTACAGACTTGGATTTGTATCTGTGTTAATGATATACTAACAGCAATGAAAATGTAAATGTATTAAACGTGAAAGAGCCAATAGGTAAGGATTTCTTTTCACTTTCTAGTAACATCTAATAAAGCATACACATAAAAACTGGACTGTCTGCACCTGCATCATAGTGTTATAAAAAGACCTATTAGGAATTTCCCAGAATTCGCCGTAACGAAGGTAACGCAAAATATTAAGTTTGAATTATCAAGATATTCGAGTAATAGAAGTTCTCAAGTTAAAGAGTTCTCAAGTTCTCAGAAGTTATCAAGTAAAAATTACACATAATTCTCACTCTTGACACTATTGTCTACCAATTTGATTCGAGTTATCAAAAATTCGAATTATCGAAGTTTGACTTATTGAAGATTGACTGTATATGTGCAAAATTGAAGGTAATAAGAAAATACCTTGCTCTAGTGATAAGCCACCTCTGTGTTAAACTAAGAAAATTAAAAGGACATAAGTCAGTGCAGTCTTGTTTTCATTTTAGCTGAAGGTATTCGCCTCAATTTAGACAAGTTAATGGCGCAAAAGACAAAAGCTGTAAGTGCTTTAACTGGCGGTATAGCAATGCTTTTCAAAAAAGAACAAAGTAACGTCGATCAAAGGACAAGGTAAAATAACTGGTATTAATCAAGTGACAGCAATAAAGGAGGATGGGTCAACCGAAGTAGTAAACACGAAAAACATTCTTATTGCGACTGGATCTGAAGTAACCCCCTTTCCAGGGATTGAGGTAAAATCGTAACGTCACATAATGTAACAGTTTTTGTTGTTTAAAAGTAACATATTTATACAGGGTGTCCCATAATGTTCAAACTTTTAAAGGGTGTATTCTACAGGTGATTTTTAAAGTGGGTCTTTCATATAAACTTTTCGATTAAATCCCTTCCTGGTGTTATTTGCACATACAAGGAGACCAAAAAATACATTTTTAATTTTTCATCTCAATAATGAAATAATGTAAGAATTTGAGATTTAGTGTAAAAATTTTACTCCAAGATGTCCTAATATATGTCAAATACTTACGTTATTCCGTTGTTGAGATAAAGAATTAAAAATATATTTTTTCCTTCTCTTGTATGTGCAAATAACTTTGCAAGGAGGGCTCTAATTGAAAAAGTTTATATGAAAGACCCCCTTTAAAATCACATGTAAAACACACCCTTTAAAAGATTTGACATAATTATGGGACACCCTGTAACATTTGTAAAATTTTCTAGATCGATGAAGAACAAATTGTTTCTTCAACCGGAGCTTTATCTTTAAAGGAGGTACCGAAAAGAATGGTTATTATAGGAGCAGGGGTCATTGGATTGGAACTGGTAGGTACTTAGAATTCTTTGGAAATCACTATTTATGGTATTACAAGAAATAGTGTTTTTTTTTGTTACTACCGATTGTCTAAATGACACTCTAATTTTAGGGATCGGTGTGGTCTCGTTTAGGTGCAGAGGTAACAGCTGTGGAATTTCTTCCTCTAATTGGTGGAGCTGCAATTGACGGTGAAGTCTCAAAGTCTTTACAAAAAATATTAACAAAGCAGGGTCTCAAGTTTAAAATGTCCACCAAGGTAACGGGGGCCCAAAAAGAAGGCAGTGTAATTAAAATTAACTTAGAGGATGCTCAAGATCCAAACAAAAAGGAAACGGTAGTTATTCAAGTTTGGCTTTTTTTATATAATTTTTTGTGGTAAAATTCGTATTTTTTAGTTGGACTGTGAGGTTTTATTAGTATGTGTGGGAAGGAGGCCATACACAGAAAACTTGGGCCTGGAAGAATTAGGTATTGAGAAAGACAAAAAGGGAAGAATACCAGTTAATTCAGTGTTCCAGACAGTTGTTCCTAATATTTATGCTATTGGAGATTGTATTCATGGGCCTATGTTGGCACATAAGGCTGAGGATGAAGGTAAACGTTATTTAATCGTGATTTAACTTAAAAGTGTTTTTTTTTAATCTGTGCAGACTGTGATATAAAAATGCACATCCATATACCTATACCTATAAGGACCTATAAATGTCTGGAATAACGCCTTTCTTGAGTGTATTAAGTATAATTTACTTAAAAAACTTTGTAGTAGATATTTCCTAAATGTAATATGTCAAAATGTAGGTCTTCTGTTTATGGTACACGGTGATTGTTTTATCTTGACCACCCCATTTTATTCATAAACGACTAAAGGAAGTTGTAATCTGCAAAAATTATTATATTTATATCATCTGAGACTAGAATTTGCCGTGTATAAAAGAAGGAAAACTGCACGGAAGTCAGGCGTGCCACGTTGAACTTTTTTTTTCCAGAAACACTAGTTTTTTGCATCATTGAAAAGGTCGGCAATATACAACTCTATGATAATTAAAGTATAAATCGTATTTTTTAAGTGCCTTGTAAATTATATACGCCCGTATTTCTTGATCCTGAATACATGCGCCACTGACCGCGCCTGGTAACGCGCACTGGGACTAGTACCCCACCCCATGCTGGCAGTCGGGATGCTTTGATGCATCTTACCACGTCGAGTGCGCCGATTCCGTAGTGTTTTATGTTAACTCAATGAGAGCGGGTGGATGCCGAGTTCAAAGTAATGGAAGTGAGTTCATGTTGTGTATTTACGTATTATCTGATTTTGTGTGGATTTTTGCAATAATGGCACAGTCGTTACTATTTGTGAATAGACTGAACGGTTGATTGAAAATTACGATGATTTTACAATAGACGGATCATTATTAAATGTATTCCTTGCAATCGTCGTTATATATTTCGTAGATGTCGAGAGTGTGAAAGACATTATTAGATCTGAATATCCATCAACAAAATATTACTGGTATTGTTAGAAAAGAGGAATTTTGATTTGATTTGTGCATAATGTTTTGCCTTTCGTGGAACGTGGTCGACAATATTCACCAGACGTCTTTTTCCCAATTATGTATCTGATTTTCCATTGTCAAGTAGCGATACCCTTGCTACTTACTAGATGTGTTATGGGAGATATCAAAGAAGACATACACAATAAATTTCTGTGGTAGACAGTGGACAAAACAATAGATTTTTGCGGTAATAAGGTCATTAATGTCCTGATACGAATTTTAGGTGTTTCAGATATTTCACCCCTGATATGGATAGCTAATAAACGGGTTTTGCAAACAACGGCTAAAAGTATAGAAATAGTAGTATAGTTCAGGCGGCGTAGATTATTTTTTAAAATAATTAGTTGCGGCACTTTTTCAACGTTTTTATAAGAAAAAACATCGTTTGAATCGATGCACATGTTTTGGACAGTGAAATATTGTAGGAATATGGCGAAAACGTTGCAAAAAGTTGCAAAAAAAACAGTTTTTTTCTATTTTTAGGCACAAAAATAAATGTTGAGTCAAAAACAAAAAATATCACGTTATAGCGCTTGAAAAGACTAATAAAATGGTTTTTGGATCATTAAAATTGGTTGATAACTTTTTGCACAAAAAAAATAAAAACCGCGAAAATTAGCGATTTTTCGATGTTGAATTACTCGGTCTGTAATTATCCTAGAAATGTCTTCCGTGGCTCAAATTGTAGAGTTTCCAACACCTATCTACAGTTAAATTTTTGTCAAAAAATATTCGCGCAAACAGGTACTTTAGTAAAACGGCCCCTATTTCCACAATAATTGTTGTAGAGCAATTTTGCAAAAAGCTACGTGTTCTTGAAGACTTCCTCTACAACCATATCAAATATGAAGTCTATCCGATAATAATAAGTACCTCAAAAGTGAAGGGGAAGTGGCGCGGTGGTGGGAGAACTCTCTCCCGCGGGCACAAAAAAAAAACATCAATTTTCGTTCAGTACTTCCCTTACTCTCCCAGTACTCTTCTTCAGAGAGAGAGTTCCCCCCACCACCGCGCCACTTCCCCTTCGCTCGTACGTCCACGCGGCCGCTCTCTAAAATTGCACGTTTTTCAGACGCGCTTTTGAGGTACTTATTATTATCGAATCGACTTCAAATGGTTGATGATATGGTTGTAGAGGAAGTTTTCAAGAACACGTATCTTTTTGCAAAATTGCTCTACGACAATTATTGTGGAAATAGGGGCCGTTTTACTAAAGTACTTGTTTTTACTTTTTCGCAATTTGCGCGAAAACATTATTTTTTGACAAAAATTTAACTGTAGATAGGTGTTGGAAACCCTACAATTTGAGCCCCGGAAGACATTTCTAGGATAATTACAGATCGAGTAATTGAACATCGAAAAATCGCTAATTTTCGTGGTTTTTATTTTTTTGTGCAAAAAGTTATCAACCGATTTTAATGATCCGAAAACTATTTTATTCGTCTTTTCAAGCTCTACAACAGAATTTTTTCTTTTGGATTTTTTTTGTGCCTAAAAGTCGAAAAAAAACTTTTTTTCGCACCTTTTTGCAATTTTTTCGCAATGATCCTACAATCGGATTTTGTCCAAAACATTTGCATTCGATTCGTACGATTTTTCTCCTAATTATCACGTTGAGAAAGTGCCGCAACTAATTATTTTAAAAAATCACTTGTTTTTTGCTATTAAAATCACTTAAAAAATCACTTGTTTACCTCGCTTGGACTAGTAGTATGTGCATTCCTTCTGTAGATGTAAAAAATAATAATTCACTGATGTTAGTAACAATAAACCACCATTAGTGATACAAACAACTGTGCGAAATTCATGAAAATAACGTGTGTGGTGTGTCGTCCTCTGTCCATGTGAACTATTTTGAAATTGCACCTTTAACTTCAGTAGATGAAACGATCATTTTCAACAACCATATGTACAGGCCAAATCGCTCACATTTAACGAGAACAAATCCAGAAAGAACTAATTGTGGCAACATACGCTGAATGACACAGACGATAGGTATGTACATTATTAACACATTTTTACTCCTGTACTTTTTGTCTTTTATATGTTCTTCTATCAATGACATGACGGATTACGAGTCCGACCCTGCGTTGTGGCACACTTGCCGGACCTTAGTCATGACCCAATAAGTATGACTTACTACATCCTTGTGTTGCAAAATATCTAACAGTAGGCCATATTTTTCAATGAAGCGGAAAAAAATCATAAACCATAAAAAAATGGTTTATGATCTTAAATGGTTTAGGATTAATGGTTTAAATATTTTTACTGATTGTTATCCAAAATTAAAGGAGACGCAAAATGTGGGTAATTCTGCATAGTGTCTGATAATGGCAAATTTATCTTTGTAAGTATTAGAGACAACTAAATTTTGCTTTATGTAACTTAACGATATCACCAGACAAATCCTCTAGCAAAGGTTCCCTTGGGATTGGGAGGATGTCATATTCTACTCACATATTTGTGACATATGGTATAAAAGCAAACAATATCTTCTCTTAATCAATATCTATTACATACAACAATAATTTTAAATATCTCCACTATTTACAGACCAATTTTCAATTTTAAATAAACATTCAATAGAGAATAGATGTACAGTTCGACCGCTAAAGAGGTCTGGAGACGTAAGGGAGTGGATTCATTAGTGGCCTACCCACATGTTTAACAAAAGTTGATCACGTATATGAGTCACTAAAACTTTGCTCGCCGACAATTAACCCCAATTGGGTTCTAATTTAATCTAATCTAATATAGGGTTTAAATGCAGTACCTAATTTAATGTAAGCGGCTTCATATATTTGACTAAAACTACGTTCATGAGTAATACATACAATTATTCTATTGTTTACATTTGTGATATGAACTTAATATTTTCCACTGGCCTTTTTTGGCTGGTCGGAACTGTATGTTAGGACAAAAAAAATATATGGGGTCAATTGAAAAAAAATTTAGGGCGGTACTGCAGGGGCGGCGTTTTTAATGCTGTCTCTAACACTTCTACAACAAATAAGAGCAATATATGGAAATTTGTTTGAACGCTAAATTCCAATAATGAGACTGCAACACCGCTAATTTGGGTAGTGTTTGGGTAAGTCTATCGGGCAAAGGCATCTATTAGGTGCTAACAGAGGTGGCAATCTGAGCTATCTGCTAATCCTCTGTCAATGGGTTCGAGTCTCGCTTAAAAGACATGGCAACTCTGTTAGGACATGGGTGTTACAGTGTGAGTGTATTGGAGGTTAGGTCGAAGAGCGCCGAAAGACGAACCTCGCCCCCGTAAAATCCAAAGGCAACAAACAACTTTGTTGATGTGGTTGCTCTCGATATCTTTATTAGTAGAGGAGTTATGGCTTGTAGAGTGCAATAAGCTCATGGTGAATCAGGACCGAACTCAGGAAAGCAATACACAATTAAAATATGGTAGAGACACTTACCCAAATACATATTGTCTATTCAATATATCATCGTCAAGATGTAATGCATGCGCTAAACATGTCACATGGGTCATATTTTTATATGTGCGTTTTAGGCGCTCATCTGCTTTTTACATATAAACGGCTGCATCTAAGACAAACACCAGTAAAATGGTCATTGGTCAGCATACATTAATCCCAAATGTCCTGATTTTGTAAACAGTTTTCAGCCAGCTTATTTTCAATGTTATGAGCTGAAAAAAAATTCGATCCGACTAATTCCGACGTAAAATTCCATGCTTTTTCAGAATATGGCCTTAGAATTTATCAAAAATTGATTTTAAAAACGTTAATTCGCATATATACATATGTATTTAAAGTTCCATGTTTTTTTTTTCGAAAACCACATTTTTGTAAAAATTTCTCAAGAACAAAAATGTGTTTGTTGAAGAATACTCGTTTCAGATTTATTAAGACGATTTTTGATTGTTCCAAAAAATCACGAAATCAAAATTTCCAAAAACGTTTCAAAAATCTAAAAAAATTTGAGAGCATTTTGCAATTAATTATAAGACATATCTACTTATTGTTAGAACATTTGTAGCCAAGTCCATAGTTTTTGACAAAAACTTTGAATTCTAAACAAAACATATTTTTGTTTCGGCCGCCATTTTGTTTTGCCAAAATTAAAAAAATATATATAAGGCCATTTACTTTAAATTTAGATCTCGAGGACGCGATTTTTTCTGCCTATAGAACCCTATTTTTTTTTGTTGAATAAATCGTAATTTTTTACATTTCTTTATATAGACATATTTTAATCAATTTTTAAAAAAGTTGAAGGCCATATTCTTAAAAAGTATTACATTTTACGTCGAAATTGACCTGATCGAAATTATTTCAGCACTGATAAACAATTACACGATACACAACGCACTTAAAGTTCCATCTGTTTTAAATTCCTCAATGTTTTTGATTATATTTTGTAATTTATATGCGAACGGAATCTGCGACATAATCTAATAAGAAAGGCTTTTCTCTTAATATTCGATATTTATTCATTCCGTTACCCGACGATCACAACAGCGAAACACCTAAAACCGAATACTAAACACCTGCAATATCCCGGCACACTCTCAATCTCCTCGATAAGTCAATCAATCTCCTCGATAAGTCAATCAATCTCCTCCATCGGATCTCCTCAATAATTTTTGTGTATTTGGTCGCTGTTCCATCTCTTCAACCCCTTTGCATTTATGCTGGGTTTTGCGTGGTTGGACCTCTGTTGAGCGAATTCATTGATCTTAATGCTGCCAAAAAAATTGGTGTAGGGTGCCACAACTCACTTTCACCCTTTGACAACTCGAGCACCCCTCCAGGCCACACCCACACCGACCCCCACTCACCCTCTCTGGTTCCGCCCCTATAGAAGGTTGGGTGGGATATCTGTTTGTCTCGAATTCATGTCATGTGTCATGGCATTACTTGAATTCTACGGCGGAACACACTGCTGACGGCCGATTGAGCGTCAAAAGTGAAATTCCACCTTTAACCCACCCCATGAAAATTTGTTGCGCTAAGGGATTGTAAGCATGTCTTGATGCGTGGGATGACTCAGAAAGCTGTATCCTTCAAATCCTCATTTGCGTCCCATCACCCTCTTTTTTTGACCTCCTCCAAAAAATTGTTGAGCTGCTGAAAATTCCTGAGAGGGCTCGTTGGGTAGGTGAAACCATCCTTTGCACTTGTGTGAATCGACACTCGCGAAATTCACGAGAGATGTTTGGTACGCGCGAGAAGTGTTCTTTGCAATTTGGACGCATGAATTCTCGAATGGGCTAGCACTTGCGAGGCAGACCACCCAAATAGCACCTTTTTCCACTAATTTTATGAGCGAAAGCATTATTTATGAAACCTCGCGGAAAATGTCATAAAGAGACAAATACATGAGGTTGATGACAGATCCGTCTATTTAAGAACACGTGATTGAGATAATTCTGGATCGCTTTTTGAAAGAAATCGTGAAGAAAAAAAGTTGAGAAAAAATTCAAAAAACGTCTGCAAAAGGTCTTGGAAATGGCATGCAAAATATTTGCGATTTTTTTTTTTTCATAATAAACAGGCGAATATAAAATATATTTGTTGCAGAATTTTCATTTTGACTAAAGATACAGTATTGTAAAAATTCAAAAGTGAAATGCTGAGATGAAATAAAAATTCCAATTTCCGTAACTTTAACAGATCTCGATATTTCGAATGGAATAGCACATACAATATAGCATCGCTTGGGATATCAGTTTTTGGCCTTCTGATCTGTGTGTATTCTTCATGGTAACGTCTGATGTCATTAGCATTATGATAGGTGGCCACACAATCCCTAGGCAACAAAATTTTGTGACCTTAATGTAAAAATTGGACACATTTGCTTGCAGAATAAATGTACTGATTTAAAAAAATCATTAGGATTTTTTTAAATCAGTACATTTAATGAGATTAAAATACTAATTGAAAAAACAAAATTGGTTGCTGTAGCAATGGAATAACAGAATAAATTATAAATTTAATAGAATATTTAAAAAAAATGTTCAAATGTTCAAATATATTATAAAACAAGTGACTGAAAAGGTCGCTGTATACTAAGTCTGGACTTGGGTTAATTGTATGTAAGTACCCAAAGCTGTGATCATTATTATAAGGTGTTATATATTCGTATTATGTATGTAGTAGGGCTAGAACCAAATAGTACATGCCAGGGTCGAACTTGAGCATGCATGCTGCAGTGAATAAATAGTCTTACCAAGTAATATTGTTTTCTCTTACTTTTCCCGCATCTGTTGTCACACTCTTACACCTCGTCGTCCTCATATAGGAATTCACTTCTTGGGATTCCATTTCTTTTATTTTCTCGGTGTTTTAGCGACTTTACGTGCTTTTCACATTGTCCTTTTCTGTAAACATGTAAGTAACACTTGCATATTTCACAGTACACAGTGGTAGCTTTAACACTTCAAATCTGGAAAACCCTGCACAATTTTTTTTAATTGATAAGCAAATAGGGCTGGCATTTTAACCATCGTTATGATATCAATTAAGTATAACAATCAGTAATGCACAATTACAGGCGCGCGACCTTCAAAAGACTAAATAAATACGGAACCTGTTTCGCGGCGCAGTCGTCCCGGCCCCCGCCCCGCTGGCCGAGCCACGGCCACCTGGAATACGGGATACCGATACGCGGCCGCCTGGAAGACGGTCGGTATCCGAGAATTTTGTTCTAGCCCTAGTATGTAGATAGACTGGAGCATTCACTTGTAATAGAACATCAATGATGTATAATGCGCATAAGTTGCCAATCGAATGCTGAATATTGAAATACTTGATGCAATTAACTACTCTTTTTTTAAAATAAAGTTAGAAGCAAATCGGGCACTGACGGATTGACCATTTGATTACAATGTAATACACCAGCTAATGGTCATTACTAGGGTTCGGAATATTTGCCGTCTCGCGTGTTAGAATATCTGCATTAGAATATCCTGTTCTCCCGCACCAAGATGGCGTATTACTGCCCATACGCGGGTCCTGGCGCTTTGACAGGATCAGTAGTGACGTACGTATGCAGTGACAAGAAATACACGCGTATATAATTTAGGAGGTTTTAAAAAACACGGTTTATACTTTCATTATCATAGAGTTTTATAGTGCCGAGTTCTGCGTTGTAGCACACATTTCCGAAACTAGTCATTACTAGGGTCGGGGAAGTGTGTTACAACGCAGGGTCGGACTCGTAATCCGTCATGTCATTGAAGGAAGGACATATGAGAGACCAAAAAGACGGGAGTAAAAATGTGTTAATAATGTACATACCTATTGCTTGTGTCATTCACCGACTGTCTTCATTGCTTGAGCGTACGTTGCCACAACTAGTAGTCTCTCTGCATTTCTTCTCGTTAAAAACGTCTAATGTGAATATTCGAATCTAAATGTCTTTCACACTCTCGGCGTCTACGAAATATATGTCTACGATTGCAAGGAATATATGAAATATGTCATCTGTCTAATGTAAGGTCCTTGTAATTTTCAGTCTATTAACAAATGGTAACAACTGTGCTATTATTGCAAAAATCCACACAAAATCAGATATGTTAACACACCACACAAACTCTAAAAGGAATACGTACACGGTGCAAAATACGTATGTACAAACGTTTATTAGTCAATCATACACGACATATAAAATTATTTTAAATTCGTCGTTCTACCGTTCGTCCGTCTCGCGTCGAGCTAATTTGTACTAATTGTACTAACGAATTGTACTAATCGATAACGGAATACTCGCTATGCTATATGTATAAATTGCATATACTCTTTCCTCGAACCTGCTGCGGAAGAGTCCTAGTGGGTTATCATGCATGGTCAGTGGCGTACGTATGCACAGGCAAGAAATGCACACGTACATAATTTACAAGGCACTTAAAAAATACGGTTTATACTTTAATTATCACAGAGTTGTATAGTGCCTACCCTGCCTTGTAACACACTTTCCGGACCCTAGTCATTACTAAATACGGTAAAGTAAATTTTTTGTAGATCTCAACATTTCAGTATTTGATGCTTGGTTAGATAGAACCATAAACCAATATCACTAAAATATGTTTTAATGCATTAATATGTTATTCTTTATATTTATTGGTGTTTTGTGGCTAGGTATAATTTGCATCGAAGGAATTATGGGTGGCCCGGTTCACATCGACTACAACTGTGTTCCCTCTGTGATCTACACCCACCCTGAAGTTGGATGGGTAGGAAAAAGTGAGGAAGCCCTGAAAAGCGAGGGTGTCGACTATAAAGTTGGCAAATTCCCCTATATGGCTAATTCTAGAGCAAAAACCAACAATGATACTGATGGCTTTGTCAAAGTCTTATCTGACAAGGCCACAGATAGAATTTTAGGAACTCATATCATTGGCCCAACTGCCGGAGAACTCATAAATGAGGCTGTTTTAGCTCAGGAGTATGGAGCATCAAGCGAAGATGTTTCTAGAGTGTGTCATGCTCACCCCACATGTGCAGAGGCATTAAAAGAAGCCAGTACGGCTGCATATTCCGGAAAACCAATTAATTTCTAAGATAGAAATGCAATAATTAACTGCCTTTTGTCCTTTGTAGGTGAAGTATAGGCTGACTCCCAACATTTCCCTTTATGTAAATACACTTGTTTTTGTTATTTTTTGTTTAAAAGAGAAAACATGATTTATTAATTTTGATTTTAAATATAAGGACTGTACATTAATAAATATAGGTAACTTATTTATACATTTTGGTTTTATTTTGTCATTTGTTTGGTTTTAATAAAGGATTATTAATTGATTAGAAGAAAACTAATCTAAAATAGAATTTTATTATTACATGGTCCATCAGTAGTAAATTTGTTAAAATTAAAATTTAAATAAGTTAAAAATCATTGTAAAAACTTTTTCTTATAAAGATGGGTCATAAGTAGAGACTGAGGATCAGCAGGTAGATTCTGATCAGTCGATTGCTGTCAAGTCAATATGAATATATTTCACTAGATACATTCTGTATAGGTCAGTCTTTATTGTTTTGAGCTAATCGTATTGTAACGTTAAGGTGCGTTTTGATTTGAGCACGTACGTACTGAATATATGCACACAGCATACGTTCAAGCTCGCGAGAAGCGTTTGCATGTTCTGGCGAACGGGCTGATTCAACTGTTCGCCAAGGAAGTACGTCGACAATATTAAATAAAACGGGCGACAACATAGCAGCAGCCGCATTTATTGTGATGCATACATTGATTAAAAAATAGTAATGCCATAAAATTTTCAACTTTTCGTATTCCTGTAGAAATAACAAAACTGTATCGTTGATCCACCACTGAAATTGATAAAAAATCCCGCTTATGGCGAACGGACGCTGCCAGTTTAAACGTCTATAAACTGAACATTCACCAAACGATTAATTACTTTTGAATTTTGAATTCATGCTTATTCGCGCACAGTAAAGGTGCGTATATTCCGGGTATTGACGTGTATGATGAATTTCCATTCTTGACGTTTCGCCGAACATACTATCGGCCACAAAACATATCTATCGGCTTCTCTAGCAGTCTGTGAGCACTGTTATGCCAAATTCAGATTCACGCGTATCGCGTACGCGGAAGCCGCGCTTTGAGTTATGATTGGTTAAAATCATATATTTGAATTTTATGGTTATGATTTTAACCAATCATAACTCAAAGCTAGGCTACCAACCAGGCTAGGAAAACCATGCGTAGCATGGTTTTCTATGAATATAAGGAGACCGAATTCCGTTGTTGGTGACGGGTCGAAATCTGAAAGCCAGTTAGCGCCATAGATAAAAGAAGAGAGTTAGCGCTTCGAACATGCCTAGGCTCGGCGCGGTAGGCTACTGCGCCGCTAAAGTACACTCGACATCCACATATCCGAACTCCATATTTCCGAACTATGCTTATTTCCGAACTTTTTCCCACCATATTTCCGAACTTGTACTTCCACACAACCGAACTTGTCGCTGTCGAATGAGCAAGAAAAACCCTTTGCGCATGCGCCAGGTTCGGTTATCCCGAGGTGAAGCGAGTTCGGAAATGTGGAATTTTGCGGAACGGAAAAGTTCGGATATGTGGATGTCGAGTGTACTCTCGTGTCTCTCTTTAGTCACCTTCGCTTAATTCACATTTCCTCTTATGTCACCACGTTTCTCTCTATTATGTCACGAAACTCTCCCTCTTAAGTCGCCGCGTGTAAAAGTTTTAGAACTACGTTTGGAAATTGGATTCTTGCATGAATATATACAGTTTTTATTGAAAAAAATGATTATGTAATACATTAAATATAGACACCTAACTTTTAAAATAGGTTATGTGTCTTTTAAAATATTTAACCTTTAAAATATTCACTCAAGCGGAAAATTGAACTTTGTCACGTACGACTGGATATACTTACGTTGATTTTTTCGTTCAGCTGGCTCATTTTTCATTATGACAAGTGTTGTGGTACATCTCTAAATATTTCTTTTTGCAATTAAAAACACGAAAAAGTTTAGGTTATGATTGCTTTTAAAAGTGACTTAAGAGATAATACATTTCGCGACTTAAGCTAGAAGATGATGCACGGATTTGGTAACTTAAGAGGGAATCAAGTGTATGTGTATGTGACAAAGAAGGCTAGATATATTCTAGTTTTCTTGGATATACACTCGACATCCGCATATCCGAACTTTTCCTTTCCGCAAAATTCCACATTTCCGAACTCTTCACCTCCGGATAACCGAACTGCTGGCGCATGCGCAAATGGTTTTTCTGGCTAATTCGTCATTCGACAGCGACAAGTTCGGTTGTGTGGAAGTACAAGTTTGGAAATATGGTGAGAAAAAAGTTCGGAAATATGGTGCGTTTGGATATGTGGAGTTCGGATATGCGGATGTCGAGTGTAACTAATACACGCCAACCGACGCAGTGAGCTACTGCGCCGGGCATAGACACGCTAGCAGCGCTAACTGGCGGCTTTCAAAATTCGACCCGCTGCTGCTCGTGTGAAACCGCGGAGGTTCGGTCTCCGTATATTCTAGTGTTGGGCGATGATATCCGATGTTTCGAAACCATCGATGTTTTGCTGTCGATGTTCGATGTTTTGTCATCGATGTTAGAAAGACCGAAACATCGATGCCATCGATGTTTGCCTTTCGATGTTACATTTACACACATCACAAAAAAAAGAGCAGTTACTTAAGTAGTGGTCATATTTTATTTGATACAATTGACACAAATACAAAAACATTAACTTAAAAATCATATGTATAAAACATACTTATGTGTATTAATAAGAAAATTAAATGGATTGAAACCCGAGCGCTCCTTCTGTTACAGCTTATTCCGAATATTAAGTGATCAATTCAGTAGTTGTAAAATTACATAAGTTGCGTTGCATTTTGATACTGGATTAATGGATTATATATTATAATATAATTCCTACTTATGTACATAATATACACTTCTATATATATACAAAAATTAAAATTTAATGTACTACCTAAAACACTTTAATTACCTTTCATTTTTAATATGAAATCATCGGGTAAAAAATTATTTCTAAAAATTTAAAAATTTTGTCATATTATGAACATATGTCAAAGGAGTTCCTCCACTATTATTTGCAACATATTAGTCCTCATAAACGACCCAGCGCCTAGTCTTCGCGTTCGCAACCACTTGCGTTGCTAACAAATTTAACCCTTAACTCCAGTTAAGTGGCATTAAAGGTCATTTAAAAAACTGCATAGCGGAGGCAAACACCTCCCACCTCTCACACGTGACAGCGCAGAAAGCGAGTTAACAGGAGGTAACTAGCGAGTGTAACAGTTTGTTTAATAAAAATAACAATACGAGTTGTCATGACACTCAAATAAATATTCGAACCTGTAATGATACTGTTGAATATCATATAAAGTACAAATTTAGTCGCCTGTCTTATGAGGATACATTTTTTGTTAAAGATTTAAGAGTACCACTGCCAGATCTAAGTAAAACTAAATAATCAGGGTAAGCCGATTATTTATTATTCTGATAAAATCGTACATGAGACAGCTAACACTGAAAAATATGTAGATATATATCCATTTTGGAGCCCAAATTATACTGCTATGGACTCTCAGATATTTGGAATACTACGTTTTGATTAACTTTTTTTAGAAACCTAACAACTGTAACCTCATTTGTATCGTGGTCTTAAGTGAAATGAGAAACTGATCATGGTATTTTTAATTTCAGTAGGAACTGATATCCTCAAAATGAGATGGCATAAAGAAACACTCATTTTTGAACTGAAATGAAAGAAACTGATAAAAACTCATATTTCAGGCCGAGAACATCTAGATGTTCTCGGTTTCAGGTAAAAGAAACACAGCAAAAATAGGAGGGACAAACCGCGGCCAACGAAAAAAGACCATTTATCGTCGGCCGCGGACAAACGTGTTTGAATCTTCTTTGACCTTCACAGAATAATAATCTGTCTGGGAAACAGTATTTATCTGTGTTTTGCTGTCGGCGGCATATAGCTATGGTCAGCGGACAACTTGAATGAACCTCATTCTTTTGACAGAATGTAATCTGTGGACAGAATTGAGATTCGTCCATAACTCCATAACCCATTACACGTTGATTTTTTTTGTTTACTTAGGCAGATTTCCAGTATCCAAATTATTCCTATAAAATGTCGGAAATAAAATCACAAGAGCAATCGGAAAAAGAAATATTTGAAGCGATAGATAAAAACGATGTGGTACTGTTAAAATCCTTATTATCAGAAAAGCAAAATGTGAATATAGTGGATGAAAATTCTATGACACCTCTGCAACATGCCTGTTATAAGGGCAATAAAGAAATTGTGCAGTTACTTCTCGATCAGGTAAAACATAGAACAAAAAGATATCTAATATTGCCTTCTATAAGGCAGAAGGTTGGAAGATATTTTACAAAATTTGTGTGAACTTTTGATGAGCATTTTTTTTTGCAGGGAGCTGATGTAAACTGTAGTGAACATCAACACAACTACACAGCTTTACATTTTGCTGGTCTGTCAGGTAACAGTGATATTTGTCTTGCTCTTTTATTAGCTGGAGCAAAATCCTCCGAAACCAATACAGTTGGCCGAACAGCAGCACAAATGGCTGCCTTTGTAGGACACCATGATTGTGTAGCTATAATAAATAACTACATACCAAAATCTGATGTTGAATGTTACACCAAGCCCCAAGGCTTACAAACCGCACCTCTACTACCTCCATTTTTAATTGAAAGTTTTCACAAATTTATTATGCAGGTCAACATTCATCCTGTAAAAATTGTCATAAATGTATACAAATTTGTTGGATTGAGCGATCACTTACCTGAAATTAAAAACGTACTAGAGCTGATGTCCGAAAAGGAAATGAAACGTGGAAGTGAAATGAATGAGGTTATGTCTTTTAAATTCTATTATCTCGCATATACTATAGGTGAAATAATAAAGATCAGACAACGCCAAACTGGCTCGAAAAAAGACGAGACTGAAGAGGATAAGAAATTAGACGTAACTGAATTATTTACTAGAAAACTTCTGAAATCTGGCAAAGATGGTCAACTGGAGTTCATGGATAGATTCTTAATAGAATGTGTTAGAGAATTTCCATTCAGAGAATCTACCTTGTTTCGTCAGATGGTGTCGAGTTTAGCGAGTAAAGATCCCCCCTAGTGCTTTAAGCGTGGTGGTCTCAGCAATTAATGGGCAAAGAGGGTTTGTAGACAACGTGTCTGCCTGTAATACCTGTGGGGAGGAGAAGCCAGCTAAGAAGTGTTCCAAATGTAAAATTGTTCAGTATTGTGATAGAAATTGCCAACGTTTGCATTGGCATTGGCACAAAAAAGCGTGCAATAGATTATGTCAGGGATTGGCCGAAAGTGAAAGTCAGGTTAAACCAGATGCAGCTGAGCTGTCGGCAGAACTGCATAATTTGTTAGTGAAGTAAGAGATAAATAGTACAAAGTTATAAATTGCTTTAAAACAAAATTGTAATTCCTTAGGTTAAAAATTACTACTACACGAAATCCCAAAGTTTTTAAAACAATATTTTGAGATAAATTGATCAAACTATTCAGAATTACATAGAGGAGCAAATGATACTTCTATCTACTACTTAAATTTTACTTAGCAATATAGAGAACAAAATTCCATATCTGTGTCTATTTCTTGTAAAGTACCCAGGCCCACATAACCCACTTATGCCTTTCCACACAAAAATCTTTACGCCCTTTTAACTAAAAATAAAAATTTTAAAATCATAGCACTCTTCTATGGCTTGTTCACCGCCTCCAAGAACGACCCAGGCTGGGTCTAAAAGTACCCACTATAATTTGTTCTGAAGGTTAAGATGCTGTAAGTGCTTTAAATAATTTAGTACTATTGGTGTAGTTTCAGTTAACACATAGTATTAAAAGGATATATATTTATACCATACCAAAGTCTTTTAGCCTGGAGAATTTCTTAACTTAGTGGAGAAAGATATAATGTTTTAACCTTTTTAACGTATATAGTTAGTTACCACTTACACTATCGTTTATAACAATTTGAATGATAACGAATATAAAAAATCCGTGAAGCAGTAATATCATCAATTGTACATAGATTTACAGTAAGTTTTTGTACGATTCACATAATGGAACTATTTAAACGGTAGATCAACACAAAAACAGATGTATTGGCTGAATAGGCATGGCAGGTAAGAGAGGGTTAAAAAGTACCGCGGGTAGTTGTCTTTTGATTATTTTTGTCATTATGTCGTTATGTTTACAATATTTTAAAATGCTTAAAACATAGGAACTTCCGAGTGAAACAAGTCTGGGAATACCTGTGTACTTTATGAAATGAAGGCTATTCAGTTGATCACATAGCCGATCAGTACAAAGTGTTGGTATTGTTCAAATAATTATGAACTGTAGTGTATATTACAGTGAAAGAGGTTTTGAATTAACTCTTAAAATGAGACATATTATGTTATAAATAAAGCCGGCAGATCCGGGCAGCGGGCATAAAGTTTTCACACATCTCAACGTAAATAACGGTAAGTTTAACACATCTCTTTATAAAACTATAAAACTTACCCTGTTACTGAACTGTTATACTGTGAAATGCAAAATTGTCGTATTCTATATACAGTGTTGAGAGGAAAATAAAAAACCTCTATAAAAATTAAAACTACATTTTTACAAAACATTCACTTTTATCTAAAAAATTAAATATGTACATACTAGAGACAGAACTAAATGTTTCTTTGTGCAATTTAACCATATTACCAGATAATTTCCTTAGAATATTTCTCTGGGGTTGGGAAGATATCGCATTCTTCCCGTTATGTGATCATAGACTTCTGACATATGGTACGAATATGAACGTTGTATACAACTTAATTGACTTCAGCTCGTATTTACTGAACCCACCTGGCAAAATAGGGACCAAAAGCAGTTTACAGTTGCACAAATTAATATTTGGTTATGTTCCGAGTATACATTATAAGACAGTGTACATATATACGTATTTTTTTTAGCTGGTAATATTTGCTATCCCTAAGTCAACATGGGCCAACCTGGTATACACTACCTTCGGAAAGTTTGGGCACAGTAAGATTAAACAAAAAAACTAAAAAAAGAAAGTATAGTTTCTGCTTAAAATTGTAGAAAACAAAAACAAAAAATGATTGAAAGAAGTAATAACTAAAGCCGGCAGATCCGAGCGGCGGGCCATAATCATACGCGTCATACTACTTACTTCTTGTATGTGCAAAAACAAAATTTATGAAAACAATAAACTGTTGCAATTTATAAAGAGATGTGTTAAACTTATCGTGTTATTTACGTTGAGATGTGTGAAAACTTTGTGGGCCGCCGCGCTGTTTAGCCGGCTTTAGTCATAACTCTGCATTACTTTGGATTCGCCAAAGGGGCCTCCAGTGCTTTAATATAATTAATTGTTTTACAACTACGTGACAAGCGCGTTACAAATTTTTCTAATTCTGGCCTTATCCAGGTATCAGCAAATACTACTGTAAGGATTAAAACTGACTATTTATTCTATTTTATAGTTATTTTTCGCTACTACACACTTGCGCCTTTGACACACACCTGCGAAATGTTTACCGGCTATTGCTGGAGCTTTCCATAATATAATCATTGTTGGAGCTTTCGCCGATTTATTTGTGTGCATATATTGAAGACATTGAATAGTAAATATTACTTTTTGACCATAAATTTATGTTTCCTATTTGTCCGAATTTTTGAGCAAAAGTTGGTATACTAGGATTGATTTTCTGCGCCTAAACTTTCCGACGGTAGTGTACATATATATGTATATTATTATCTCCAGGAAACCACATATTACCATTAACAATAAAAGTAGAATTCATATATACAATACTTTTGAGTATTGTATTGTTTGTATTTCAGACAATTCGAATACAAAATTTACAGTACTTTGTAAGTGGCAAAATGTATTTTCATTGAGTTTGTAATAACAAAAAAAAAAAAAAATAAAAATGATATTTTAACCTTAGGAACAGCGGTCTTACATTATTAGACAAAAACATATTTTTTATTAGTTTTGTTACCTATTTAAAGTTCTAATGGTGATTTAACTGTAACAGTGTATTAGATATAGTAAATTTATTAAACCAATATTCATTGTGCTTCTAAAATATGAAATAATTGTATCTAATACGAGTAGGATCTAACTTTCAATGATAAATAGTCTGTAACAACAGTAAAATAATAAAATATTACCTATATCGTTCTTCAAAAATATATTTAATTTGATTACATTATAATATAAAAATATTTTGATACAATTCTTTTAAGGACTATATATATATATATGTATATCATTTTGTTAAGTACAAGTAATAATATAACATGTAATTTGAGAAATGTGTGAAAATAAACTGTATGTTGATTAAGGTCTACATATGTAAAAATATACAAATTTAAAAACCTCTGCCTATGAAATCACTACTTCCAGATCCAATTTTTCCACATTTAATTGTATTATCGCAATATTACACCATCCAATAAATCGACCAAGAAATCCGTCAATAAATCGATCAAGAAGTTGAGTAATTAATTGTAGAAAATGAATCGCATTACACACATCGAGATTTAGAATAGACTAGGGGAAATGCGTATATTGTCACATTGGCACACCTAATGTTAAGCGGCCATATTGGTGTAACCATGAATGAAGTAAAGTGTTTTTTTTTTAATTTTATTTGGTTTCGTATGTTAAAATTAGCGCTTCATTGTAATGGTGAACTGTCTTTTAAAAGAAAACACTAGTGTATCATATCTAGTGCAGGGCTGGCGCAACAGCAGAGCAAACAAGGAAAATATCCCGGGAATGATATTTCTATGTGTAAAGTGTAAAGTAAAGTGAACAGAATGGCAGCGGCTGCTGCCACTTTTCACTTCATTCTGTTCAAGCGCAAATTATCCACATTGCCCTTGTTCTGGATATAATAAATAAAATAGGTTATTACATCTACACAACTAAAAATGCGTTCACAGCAGCTAATAACGAGAAAAACATGTGTTATGTCGATAACCGACAAATGGACAGACAATTATTTTATAAATATGCATGTGTCAAGATCACGTAACGAACATTTATAAATTGCTGAAGTTTGTTAAGGTAGCGGAATTGGATACGAAATACGGGCAGCCGGGCGGGCGGAAATCTACAAATCAGGCCTTGATACCCAGCTGATGCTTATTGTGCCCCCACATACTGCACATTCTATCAGTCCTGTTTCCTTAAGAAATTTAAGGATAATTTTAAAGATAATTTTACATAACTGCAGTGGACGTCGTTTGCATGGTCCCCGTTATTCCTAATCAGGCAAGTCTTTTCTAAACTAGAATAGTGATGTCGTCTGCGCAGCCTTGCGCATGTGTGTCTCCTTGTTCTAGTTCCTATAGAAGACTGTCCACTACTAGGTTCCACAGCAGAGGCGACAGTGACCCCCTGTGGACGACCTTTGGCAGTTACTATCCCTCTGGTTACATTGCCGAAGGAGCTTGTTATTGTCCTATCTCTAATCATATAGCTGATCCAGTCTGAGACAGACTGCCCAACTTCTCGATTTTCGACTGCTCTTTTAATCGAGTCAAAAGAGGTGTTGTCAAATGCACCCTCTATATTCATAAAAGTCACAAGTGCAATATCACTGTTTCGTAGGGCTCGTTTGACAGTGGCGAAGCGTACGGGTAGACAGGATAGACATAGTCTACCCAAAATTATTTCCCTTTTTTGAATAAAAATATTTATGTATATTCATTTTCCAATTATTGTATTCAAATTAATTTCCTGATGCCGACCGACCGAACTTACATAATATTGTATTATATCATGTTGTTTCAATGTCCTGTTATCTGTTCTCTTAATTCTCTAAATTTTCAGTAACTAATCTAGAGTCCGACGCGACAATAAGTAATAGCCGGGTAAACATTTCCGAATTTGTCTATCCTATTTGCCAGCGGCAGGCAATTGCACGTAGCACACCGCGGTGGCATATCCGCGAAAATTGGGCCGATATGCGGGTATCAAAGGCCAAACATCATTTGTCTACTGCAGTCGACGAGCTAAGTCACAAAACATATAGGATTAGCTAAGCATTGCGCTGTCCCGTCTGTATACGGCGGGATTGGACGTATGCGAATGCGCGAATTCATGTGGTCAACTGCAATTGTTGCAATACTCCGCTCACCGCGCTCCCGTTTGAGTTTGTAGTTTATATTATATTTTAATTTTCTATTTATTCTGGGTTGTGTTTTAAATTTGTCATTGCTTTAATTGTTTCGTTGTGCGTTGTGTAATAAATAATAAATATTGAAAATAAGTAATAAAATGACAAATATAGATCCTATCGTTTACATTAAAGAACATGGTTTTTCTTCGCTATCTCTAGAACACAAGTTGAATTTAAAAAATTCCCAAAAGCGACCTGACTTGAATCTATCGCAAAAAGACGGAAAAACCGTTCGTAAATTCCAAATAGGTTGGTATGAATCTTTTACATGGTTGACTGGAAGTGTAAGCACGAATGCAGTCTATTGTTTTCCTTGTGTTCTTTTTGGTGGAGAGGGAGTCTGGGCAAAAGATGGTGTGAATATTATAAAAAAAAATGTTCAAAAAGCTAACAAACATGCTGCCTCAAAAACACATATTACCTGCAACGAATTTTTTTATATGCTGGGAAAGGTGCGCATATGTCATTGCGCATTTGTCAGTGCGCAGGTGTCATTGAACCAACAAAAATAACCGCTTTGCAACATAATGAAAAAGTTGCAAAAAATAGGCACATTGTTGGACGATTAATTGATGTGGTGTGTTTTTTGACGAAACAAGAACTTGCATTTAGAGGACATCACGAGACTGCTGATTCAAAAAATAAAGGTATATATTGTATGTTATTTTTTTGCTAAACATATCGCGTATCATACGATATGAAACAAATACCTATTTTTTAGGAAATTATTTGGAAATACTAGATCTACTTGCTATGGAAGAGTCTGCTATGAAAGACCACTTGGAAAACAGTTCAGTTTTCAAAGGAACATCGAGTGACATTCAAAATGACCTTAATGAATCTGTGAAATACGGTTCACCAAATAATTTTGGACGAACTGAAAAATACTGATTTTGTTTCTGTTCAAGCAGACGAGAAAACAGATGTTTCATGTCGAGCGCAATTTAGCATAATTCTAAGGTACATTTACAAAAATGAAATAGTTGAGAGATTTCTTAGATTTTATGATGTCTTTAATAATAAAACGGCAGTTAGACTTTACTTTAGATACTTTCACACAATATAACTAAGACGTTTGTCCAATTTATATTTTTTATTCTCAATGTCTACCCAAGAAAATATCTCGCGCTTCGCCACTGCCGTTTGATCCTGCTTGTGAGTTCATGAATGCTCAGTTATAAGTGCAAAGAGTTCTCCCTTAGCTCAACGTCTTAGCTCAACATCTCTCTTAGATATACCTGTACGTTTATAGTATCTTCAGTAAAAACGCTGTTTATGTTGATTGGTCGAAAGGATTTCGCCTGGGCATTAGGAAGACGTTGGAGTAAGTCCTTGCGGTGGTTGGATTTCGTCTTCTGCGCGTACTTCCTGTTGATTTTGGAACTCCTCTTGTTAATAAAGGATCTGGCCGATTTCCCTCTTGACTTGATGTAGTTGAAAATCTGTAAGGTAGCGCTTGCTAACGTTGACGTTTTTTCCTGTCGACAATATATTGTTCAGAGATTCCTGCTGCTATATCTCATCCCCGCCCCTAGCAGAAATTGGGCTCAGGTGAGGGGAGGAATTAATTTTCTAATTATATTATGAGGCAGTCCAAATGCCGGGATGTTCTTGGCGAATCTTGTCGTGATTACTCCCTCTGCCCTCTGTTTCTTGTTGACCAGCATAATATCTGGTTGGTGGAAGTCCACGGTTCGGTGGATGATGATTAGCTTATCCCAGTACATCACTGCTAATTCTGATTCCACCACAGCTTCCGGGGTATATTTGTATGCTGAGATATGCTGACACTCCTATTATGTGTTCTATAGTTTCGCGTGCAGATTCACATTTCCTACATATGTCTTCGACCTCGTCTCTCAGGATTTCTTTCTGGTAATTTCTCGTTTTTATAACCCTGTCGTGAATAGCTGTCAAGAAGCCTTAGTTTTCGAGTTACATATAGCCGTCGGTAAGCCACTTTACTGAATTGTCATTGTCGATGTAATCTGGCTGTAGCATTTTTGGAAAACGGACATGTTCCATCCACTCTGTCTGGAGCTTCTGTTCTGGTGGTATGTCGACCGGAAGAAGTTCAGATCCTAGGCTCAAAAGCGTATATCCAGCGTTCTCTCCTACTACTGCTGTTATTAGCGGGTCTCTGTGTTGGTTAATAGTTTTCTTCTTAAGCAAGGTTCTTGTTTAAGGCATTGATTTTTTTATGTTCAATAGATTTCTTCCACCTCGTCTTCGAGGCAGCTAGAGTCTGATTACTGAAGAGTTAGTATGCAAATGTCGGAATTTAGTCAGGAGCCGCCTGATAAGACGGTCGAGCTTATCGAGATCAGTAATGGACCACTTAACGATTTCGAAAGAGTATATCAGCACCGGGACAGCTCACGAGTTGATACGGCTTTGATAACACGGCTACACGGCTTTGATAAGATTGCCTCCAGATAAAAGCGTATTCAGCAACTTTGTCACGATGTTCTTATATATCTTCCAAATCTTTTTTTCAGCTGTATGTAGTTGATCTTTAGTTGATCAAATGTTTGTTTTCATTGACTGCATAAGATGTTGGAGAAGAGCTCTTATCCGAGGGCAGACTTTGTAAATTTCCTGGACTTTCAGTAGCCAATGGTGGGGTACTGAAGCTAAAGCCTTGCTGTAGTCGATGTAACCCATATGCAGATTTCTCCTTTTTATTTGGGTTTATTTCAATATTACAGCGTCGATTGCCAGTTGATGTTTACAGTTTCTGGTCCTCTTGATTTTTTCTCTTCTGGTCCTCTTTTGTGATGCTTCAAACAGTTATTTGGTTGAAATTTTCGTTGTGTGATTCAATTTCCTCAAACCATGGCGCAGTCTCATTGTATGCGTCGGCGTCACTCCATATTGAATTCCAGTACGTTGTGAATCGCGCTGGATCGATTTTTGCATGTTGGTCTTCATCCTGTTTCTCCAAGCTTCTCAGAAATTGCTTTTGGTTGTTCTTGAACGTATTTTATTACCTGATTCATCTGATTCATATCATTGTAAATAAAATGACCTTACTGGCATTATACATCCATATAATGGGCACGGGTAGTCGAGTGGGTTAAAGCGCCGTCTTTCCAGTCGCGATACCGAAATAGTAATCTTAAGTCGCTCCCAGTGCGCCATGGCAAATAATAATAATAGCCACTCCTTCCCGCACAGATCCCTGAGAGGGACCTAAGGGGTTACTCTTCGGAGTAATTATAGGGTGAGTATTATTATTATTATTATTATTATTATACCATCTGGGCCCAGTGATTTGTACGATGCAAGTGATTTCAATGCCAATCTTGCCAATGCAAATTCAATCTTGATTTGGTCAACTAGTTTATGAGCTGACCTCCAGCTCATCCGTGATCCCTGTATATTCAGTACATCAGGATCTGAGTTGTCATTTTCTTTGGGTGCGCTACTTGAGAAGTGTGTCTCCAGTAGCAAATCTAGAGTCTCCTCTCCTGACGTAGTACACCCACCTTGTGGTTTTTTCAGTGATTCCAGTTTTCCCTGGTCGTCCTTCTGCAACATCTCCTGGAGTGTTGCATTTTCTGAGGTTTTCTCAATATCCTCACAGTGCTTCCTGCAGAATTTTTCTTTTGCCTTTCTGATGGCATAAACATATTCTCGATGGTATTTATATTCTTCTCATCGCCCAGTCCTTTTAGCCTGGTTTAAACAGTCTACGAATCTCTCCCCTTAAGGAGAAGAGCTCTGGATTCCACCATGGGGTCTCCTGTCCAGCTCTCATCTGTTTAAGATGGCAGATTTCCTCGTAAGCCTCAATTATTGTTAACTTGATGAAATAATTCATCAATTTCACTTCCATAGATGTCTTTGGTCTTACCGGACACCATCCCAATGCCTTAGTCTCTCTCTGAAGAAGTCCCAGTTACAGGTTCTTGGATTTCTGTAGGTAATGATTTATTTATTTAATAATAACACCCTTATAATTGTAATGGCTAGCATGACCTGTATGATCCATTTACCCATATGACCTTTAGGACCTTTATGACCTCAATAACCTATGTGTATAACGTCAATATACTATAATGATATTGATGATCTGAATGACCCTTAGACCCATATAACCTTTATGATCAATATGACCTTCATGGCATGACTTATTTTAGAAATGGATATGAAAGTAAAAATGAGAGTGGATATTTAATTTCTAACTTAAAAATATATAAAACGACACGTTACATGAATATGTAACTTATTATATATATGTAACTTATACTCGTATATTAAACGTTATATACATATCTTTATTAATTTACATTACCAACGAAACGAAACAATGAAACAAGCCTTCTTTCCACTTTTTGTACAACATATACCACTTCCAAATTATCACGCAGGCGGCGAAGAAAGCTAGGAGTTTTTTTATAGAGCCCCGTCACTGTTTAAATACCTACGAAAATTTGTTAAAAAAATATATTTGGCCCATTTTTTTAAATACTTCAACCTACATCCTCTCAACTTCCACCCTATCAACTAAAAACGTTTTATTGACTCTGTTATGTTGTATACAGTGTGGAACACCCAAATGGAATAAATTCAGTAGCTCCATTATTATGCAATTTTTTAGAAAATCCTGAGACACGTCAATTTCTAATTCTAAAATGACATCTTGCGACGTAAAAATGTCATCCCTAAACTCAACCCCCGTCAGGTGACAGCTACAACCCTTAAATTTTCAAATTGGAAGTAGGGGCTTGTGATACTTCATTTGAAAGGTCTTTTCATTCTCTATTCAAAACTGCTATGGTTTTAAATGTTATTGCAGATATTAACAAGAAAAAAGATAAGTTTCTCCAGCGTAAGAAATTCGTTACATTAAAATAAAGCTTTTATAAGTAACACTATTTGTTAATTTTAGATTCTGAAATGTTAATAATAACAAAAAATAAATGTGTAATTGCCGACATTCCCTACTATAAGATAAAAACTTACTAATAAATTCGTACAATTTTTTGCTTGACAATCGAACGACAAAAATGAGAGAAAATCCTCACTGGATGAGGAAACTACACACGCAAAACACTGAGAAAGTTAATGTTTGGGCAGGAATAATTGGAGAAAATATTATTGGTCCCTTCTTCATTGACGGCAATTTGAATGGAGAACTTATTTAGCGCTGCTCCAAAATAATGTTGTACCGACGATGGCAAACTTGTATCCAGCTGAAGGAAACCCATAACTTCCAGGTAATGCAATATGGTTCCAGCAGGATGGTGCACCAGCACATTATGAAGTCAATGTCCGGCAATATCTCCACACAATCTTTCCAAATCGCTGGATAGGGAGACGTGGTTCTGTAGAATGACCCGCACGATCACCTGATCTCACGCCGTTAGACTTCTTCCTATGGGGATATGTAAAAAGTATGGTCTACAAAACCAAACCATTTCTTACATTTTTTACAGTTAGAAAACATTTCTATTTACGTCTACTTAATCGATTAAGTTCCAAATGTAATCAGCTCCAGACATCACATCATCATGGTACATAATATGTTCCAATTCAAGTTGATATTTTAATGCGTTTACGAGTTGTTCTGTACAGAAAGACGGTTAACGGACATATTTTTTTTACCTTAAACTTATAATCTCGACGTTTCAGAATATTTTAGGACTATTTGACAAATAATAATTAAAAAAAAATCAGCGATACCTACTACACCCACTCCACTATATGGATGTGGAAGTAAAATTACCGTTGTACCTACTTATATTTGTAAATTGTAAAATGATATGCAAAAACTGAATAATAAACATCCATATAATGAATAACTTTTACAAAAAGAAAAAACAGACATGTTATGTGATGTGTTATTGTATTATGGTTCATCCTCAGTAGCGGCGCGTGAACTTGAAAAAGTTGTTTTTTGCGTTAAAACAATTATGATGTCTATGAAAAAGAAATATGTATTAACCTTAACGTCCTTAACCTTTTCAGTTATTGTAAAGTAATTAGTGTTAATTGTAATAAGTAATTAATTCTGAATTGTCGTGGTCCTCTCGTGACAATCACAGACTTGTGATGTATGGCAAGAATGCAGATGCATGTAATTGTTATGTACTTATGTGATGTAATTAACTTCAGCACATAGTATGTATTTACTGAGCCCATCTGGCAAACTAGATATAATCATTTCACAGTGGCACAAATTATAAATATATTTGTAATATACGAGAGTATTGAACCCACGCCTGATTTTAGGAGGTTATAGTACTCAAACGGAGACCTAGAATAGCAAAAAAAATCAAACGAAGCTTGCGATATTCTTTTTTTTTTTAAATTCAGCGCACCCCAAATAATTTTGGAAAGGAGCTGCAAATCGTAATTGTCATTTGAAGATAAAAATGTTTTATTCTTATAGTTTGTGCAAAATTTTCATTTTTCTTTAAGTTACAACTATTACAAAATCTCAGACGAAATGATGGTATGAAATAAAAATTCAAATTTCCATAACTTTAGCAGACTTTGAAATTTAGAAAAAGACGCAAGAATAAAAAACTATTATTTATTTTAATATAGCAACAATTTATATTAAAAATAATTTTTAAATAAAAAATAATATTTAAATGCACTTATTTTACATGTATTTACAATGACATGTATTTACTTTGAAAATACATTGGGTATCTTGTAGGAAATATAACATTCTCTGCAGACGATGCAAATGACGGAGGTCCAGAATATGATTTTCCTACGAGGTGCAAATACCATCTTTTCACAACCAATAAAAAATATCATCCGTAAATTCGACTACTGATGACATAAACTCTGTGTGGATACTAAAAATAAAACTGCATATAACTGCATTTTTATAACAATAACTGAGGCAGAGTGTAGCAAAAGGGGCAGGTAGGTAGCTGTATTCCCTGCTGAAAAAACGAACAGAAACGGACAGTCTGTGTGTACACGCTCTGAACATTTCTGTACGTTTTTGGTGCAATTTCAGTCAGAAACGGACAGAAGGTGATTTTTCATGCGACGGACAGGCTTATCCGTTTCTGTACGTCTCTGTACATTTGGTATACTCATCTCTGTACGTTTCTATTCGTTTTCGTACCTAGCGCATATTGACCTGCTGTAAATTTCTAATCGTTTCTGTGCGTTTTTATACGTAACGCACATTCATCCCCTATACGTTTCTGAACGTTTCTGGCTAGTCTATACGTAGAATACATTCGCCCCTGTCCGTTTTTAATCATTTCTGTACGTTTCTGAACGTCAGCGAAAGGTAACAAGCGATGAAATCAGGAAACAGGTAGAATACGGTCAAATACCTGGAGTACGTACAGAAACGGACAGTTGTGTCCGTTTCTATCTATTGAACGTACAGAGACGCACAGTGTGGTCTGTCCGTTTCTATACGTTTCTGTTCGTTTTTTTTTGCAGCAGGGTTGGCGCATATTAGTACGAAATAGAGCTTGGGGGATCATCATGACCCGACCGATCTCATACTTTGGTCAGTACGTTTTACTACTCACTTTGGATTGCGCACTGTTTCCGTATTTGTGTATTTGTACTACCGACTTTGCTTTGTTATTCTGGACTATCACTAGCGTAAATAAAATTCGGGAAATTACGCCGAAATTAGTGTAGTAACGAAATTTTTTATAAAGGGTGAATAGTCAAGCGATTAATATAACCAAAATCTAAAAAATGAATTGCAAAATTTTTTTGGAAGTACCGTCGTTGTAAAATGTTATATTTTATTCAAATGGCGTGTTAATCAGCTCAATATAACCAAACAAATCAACTATCAATTAACAAACCAAATAACAATCGGTCTTGATTTGAAACCCGTCTGGTCTCTATTTGAAACAAAATACTGACTTTTTTTTGCGAGCCTTTTTTGAGAGAAACGGTTTTTCACCAATTTTACAAAAGTCTGTTTTTTTTTCAAGACACTCATCTGATTTTTTTGTCACATGTCCAGTCAGAATCTGGTCTGTAACTCCCTTTGGACTTGACGTTGCTTTTTTAAGACACACTGTATATTTTTGCCACTAGTATTTATACTAGAGGCCAAAGTCCAGTGATAAAAAATTTAACTGTTGTACAAAATATAGGTACCCTTTTGTTTTTGTAAGACCCTATTGTCAGTTTTATGTGTATACACTGATAATGTTGTTTTTTTGTTAGAATCACTTGAATTCATGTTTTTGTAAATATCTGTATTAAATTCGTGAAAAACTGAATGTCAGATCTTCGATGACTATATTAACTAAGATAAAATAATTACAGGGGTCTTGAAAAAACTGATTAAAAAATATTCTCCACTCTCTGAAATACGTGTATTTATTTGATTTCACAGACACGCGTACAAGTCTTTAAAAGTAGAGCTACGAAATACAGCTGTTAGAAACAATTATTGCCTAAAGTTGTACATTAATCTAATAATAATAAAAATAAAAAACACTACCTAAAAGCTAGTGAAATTTCAGCTAAAAAGCTAAAAATAAACTACTTACTAAAAATAAAATTTAAAAGTAGTTGAGCTGAATAATAACAATTAGGTAAGTTGTGCAAACACTTAGGATATTTAAAAGCATCTTCCTGTTCAAATCGAAAAAGTTTGGTGCGAAATACTTTGTTAATTCCGCCAATTCCAGTAGTTCTTGCCTTATTTTCGATTTGATCGAAAATTTTTCTTCCAAAGTGTAACACAAGCGTGTTAGCTTGGCTCCTTCAACGGTTGCGGATTCATATGACACTACAAGTGCTATCTGATATATCTGTAAGACAATGTTTGTTAATAAGGATATTAATTGTCCAACTGTTCCTGGAAATTAAATGCAATGGAAATTTTAACACAAGTATCGCATTTCAAATATTCTAGAATGTGATATTACATACGAAGATTATATGTATTTACATAAGATGATATTTTGAGCATTGAGTACACATCAGTTTATAGGTAACTTTAAGTTTTTTAAATATACATGCGGAGTAGCCAAAAATTTGTTTTTTTGAAAAAAGTGATAGCGGAAATAAATATAACTTTCTTGAAAATTGTTTTCCTTTACCCTGTATATAAAATTACTCTCATTTGAAAGGCATTTTAATTAGATTTCATTTGATATATTACAGTTTATGTAAAAATTCTTTTTTTTTCGAGAATGAAAAAAAATTCTTTATTGAAAACGTACAATAATATAATTAATGTCATAGGTACTGATCAGAGTAATTGTACACTCAACATCCACATTTCCGAACTTTTCCGTTCCGCAGACTTCCACATTTCCGAAATCTCGTCACCTCGGGATAACCGAACTGCTGGCGCATGCGCAAAGGGTTTTTCTGGCTCGTTCTAGTACTTTTCTTTGTTTTTCGAGGTTTTTATGCAAATGGAATACATACATACATGTGTACATGTTAATAAAAGAACGTTTTTTTTAAACAAAAAAAAATGTCAGGTGCAAAGGAGAGAGTGATGCAGGTAATTATTTTGTAATTCAAAGTAAAGGTTTGTTTTATTGAACATTTTGTTGACGTAACCTATAATAATTTAAAACTGAAACGAAAAATGATGAGAAAATATGTATTTTTAAGAAAATCGTGATACAAAACAAACATTATTGTACTGTTTATTTGCAGAGAAAAGATCCTGCTAAGAGGCTAACATTGGAGCAAAAGCTGTATCTGATAAATCACGCAAAAAATGGTGTTAAAAATGTTGAACTATGTAAGATGTACAATATTTGTAAATCGTCAGTGGCAGAAATTCTTGGGAAAAAAGAAATTTACTTGTCGGAAGTTGAAAAAAAGACGAAAATTGAGTGGACGGATTGACACAAAAAAAGTGCACCGGTACTTATGATACGCCATTTGAAAGAAGTGTTTTTCACTGGTTTCTACAAAGAAGAACTTTTGGAGAACCTGTCTCAGGTGTGCTGCTGAGGGAGTTTGCCAAAAAAATGCATACAAATTTCTACGAGGACACCGATTTTCAAGCCAGCGATGGGTGGCTTTGAGGATTCAAAGATCGTCACGGTATAAGAACGCTAAACACTAAAGGAGAAAAGTTGTCGGCCGACACAGAAGAGGTTCAAGCATATTACCTAGGCTTAAACGCCTTCATAAAAGATAACGTGTACGATTACGATAACATTTATAATGCTGACGAAACAGCGTTTATTTCACGTTTCTTTTAATCTTGGATAATGCACCTGCTCATCCCTCAGTGGAGATTTTGAATGAAATTGATCCTCAGTGTTTCGTCGTTTATCTGACACCCAATGTCACCTCTATCATCCAACCAATGGACCAGGGTGTCATATCTTCATTGAAACGAAAATGCAAGATGAGGTATATTTACGTGAAATCCTTGGCAACATTTCCGTCGATACTTGTGGGATGGCGGAGTTCATTAAATCATGGACCATTAAGGACTGTCTCTTCTTAATATATCAAGCGTGGAACGACGTCAGTGCCGAAACTCTCAGAAACGCTTGGGGAAAACTAATTGATCGAGATGTGCCTCGCAAGAAGTCATGTCAAGATTCTACTTTGGAAGCGTGCATTTTATTAAATAAATTGCCCAAAAGTAAAGAAATATCTCTGGAAGATACAAATGAGTGGCTTCAAGCAGACTCGACAGAGGACACATGGCGACGCTTAACCGACGAAGAAATCGTTGCAGCTGCCCCAGGCTACCCAATAAAGGACGATAGTGATACTGAGCTCCACGAAAATGAAAATTATGAAAACAACAACTATGATGTCGTAAAAAAAACAATCAAAAAAGGAATTAATTCGTGCAGCATTAATTTTGAATGATTGGATCAAACATGATCCAGAGAGTGATGTAGAGGAATGCAAAATGCTTCTTAAACTGAAGCAGCATATCCTCAAATCGCAATTACATTAAAAAAAGAAGAAATGTAACTTGAAAAAGACTGATGTATTTGCATCAAATACTGAAAAATTGTGCATGTAAAATGTGCATTTGAAAATAAATAGTTAATTAATTACATGCCCAAACTGAAAATTATTTGATTTCTCCTCTTTGCTGAATTCTGTGACAATCGAAATGTTTGATAACAATCGCATTATTGTGTTCACATTTTTTTCTCATTTCAAATTTCGCGGTTTTTTGTCGTCAACCAATCAGCGACAAGTTCGGTTATGTGGAAGTACAAGTTCGGAAATATCGTGAGAAAAAAGTTCGGAAATCTCGTGAGTTCGGAAATTTGGAGTTCGGATATGTGGATGTTGAGTGTATTAAATAGCAAAACAAAACAAATAAAATATTTTTTAATTTTCTTCAAGTATTTGAACGAAAAATTTGTTAATTATTACCACATCAAAGAAAAAGACAATATTTATGAAAGCGGTGGAGGCATCTTAAGAAAGAAAATTAAAATAATACTACAAATATTGTTCAAAATTTCATTCGTTTACATACAAAAATAGAACCATTTTGCCAATTGACCTTTTTTTACTGTTCTGAATGGGGCATACTTCCATATATAATTACACCCATCTCGTAACTGATTTTTTAAATCATCGATATGTTGCGGGTGGTACATTGCTATACAAAAGTTTTTATGGTAATCCCCCAAAAAAATCTAGCGGATTTAAGTCGGGAAATCTTGCCGGATACCGAACAAGTTCGGAGTTACTTATCCAGCGGTTTCCAAAAAATTGATTCAGATGATTTGACCAAATATTTCTTTTTTCTTTTTTATTCTAGATATGTGGGTAACTCATTTTATAAAAACTGACGGTAAATAACAATCTTTAAATTATCGTTAAAAAATGAGGACTAATTAATCCACCCTCAAATAGAGTTGTCACCTCCATGAAAATGACCCGAAGACTCCGGGGTTTCCACGAAATATCTCTGGGCTCCGAGTTTCATACGTTATTCTCCTGGGCAGCTTTAAAATTGAAATTTGTATTTATAAATTTATATAATTGTGAATCATATATAATAGTTCCATGTATATGTCATTTAAAATATAGATTATTTGTTTGAATTCCGGCGCGTTTCTGTCTCTAGAAGGCAGTATCGGTACATAGTGCAATCTAGAGATGTTAATTTAATGTTAAATTAATTAATTAAAATCTATTTAATTTATAAATAGTATTTATTACGTCACGAAGATCGTATTCAACACAACTCAACCAATTGTATTCAATTGTGTTTCTTCAAAAACACAATTCGGCACAAAAAATAAAAAATCGCCTTCAAATATTGAGAAGAAGGCTTTACAGGAAGGTATTTAAAAAATTTCTTCACATGAATCAAACTATACACTAAATCCATTATCACTTATGTCTTATGTTACTATCACAGTTTATAAATACCAATAATTAGTATAATAAAAAATAAATCAATACACAAATTAGAAATCAACAGAATAGTATTGCTTTCAATTTACGCGAAACACGATCTATGTCGGGTCGCCCGCCAAGTCTATGAGAAATATGTAAACATGCAGCGATTAGCTGGAAAAAATGCAGCTCACTGACCGCCTAAATTTGCGGATTTATGCTAGCAAGTGTGGACCGTCGCGGGAAGCACATTTTACGGAAGCACGAGAGCGTGGGGTGCGCTGTGCGTTGTGGATACACCAAATTATTATATTAATAAATTTTAGTAATTAGGTCGCAAAGATATATAAATATCTATTTTTTGTCAGTTCTGCAGCTCTGCAGCACCTATACACAGCCGCCCCTGATGAACAGATAAACCGAAATTTCCTTTTTTATTTTTTTTAGTGTTCTTATGTGAACTATTTCCATTATTTTTAATGAAAGCTTTAGTTTCAGTATATTAATATGCATTATGAAATGACGAAAATTTGCTTTTGTTTGACGATTTTTGTTTCATCCTCGAAAACAAAATAATTCTTGCATAAACAGTAATAACTCAAATGAAAGTTAATTAAAATGTATTTTAAATGATAGTAACAGTTTTTATATACAGGGCGAACTTTTTTCAATTGAATATTAGAAACATTTGTTTGGAAAAAAGGCTTAATTAAAGACAAGAAATAGCTCAACGATAAAAATGGTGAAATAATTTATCTATGGAAATTTTGACAGTGGTAAATGAGAAGGGATATTTCGCGCTAGGTCGTTCGCTATTGCAATGACCTGTAAATATAAGGCTGGAACAATTTTCAATAATTTTATGGTATCAACATATTCTTAGAACAGTGGCATTTAGTTTTACTTCCACATTTACTTAGTGAAGTGGTAATATATAGTATAGTAATCATGAAAGATTTAAAAAAAAATTGTATTGGCTAAATTGACTAAGTTCAGGAGTTGGATGTTAAATGGGAGTAATACATAACGATGCTGGATATTAACCCAGTGGCGGCTCGTGGGTGTGTTATATGGGTGGGCACAGGGTGTGTCAGTAGGATTACTTATTAGCTACCAATGGCGCCGCAGGCGAAAATTTTTAAAATTTTCAAGGTCATGCGTTTTACTGACACTTCAGAATTTCAATGAAAAATTCTTTTATACAAAAATATAGACTTTCACAAGAATAATTTTTGGGATTTGGTAGATTTTTTAAATAATTATTAGGCACGAATATTGAGAGCTTAAATATATTAAAATAATGGGTGGCAACATGTGAAAAAAATTTGATATAGGTATCTTACCGTTATTTGTAGAGGAAATTAGCTCGCCTGTCCTTATTGTTCACAAAAATGTTAATCGCCTTTTCATTAAAGTCCCGGATTTGTTTCACAAAATTTAATACAATTAATTATTTGGTTTAAAATATGTCTGTTTTTATCCACATTTTCATTGTGACGTCTTATATTTTCACGATTAAGCACTATCAAGCTGTTGCCTTATGTCTACCTTTCCCAACACTAAAATCTAAGATGTTATGTAAATGTTTTTCATTGTAGCTTGCATGTTTCTTAGCTCGTTCATTTAAATGTTTTTTAAATCACTTCTTGAGTCCATGTACTTTGGTTGCCACCCATCACTAAACAAATAAAACAAAACAGTTTGTTTCTTTTAGGACACATAACCACTTAAATCTGTCGTAGACACTACTATTAAAATTTCGTGAATAAGTTCGCGATTTTCCTACGTCTGTTTTGGAAATAATCAAATCGGGTATCGGCCTTCCTAACCGTTTAATTTCCGTTCGGATCTCGTATGTAATATCTTTATTAGTCAATAAAAAGTCCACCGAATTCATTTTGAAACGTTTCACAATCAAAAACAGTAAAAACACACTTCTCAGCGAAGAAAATAAACAATCACTAAAAAAAGGTCACTCAACAAGTGTGACCCGTTCAGCTGATTTTCGAACGATTTAACGACGTCTGTCTGCTGCAATGGTCTCCAAACATACCAGTCACCGAAAAAGCCCGATTAAAAACGAGGGCTGGGATACTGTGTGCCCTCGGCCACGCGTGCGAAATGCGACTACGGTGGCTCGATGCGAATTCAGACTACGGTGGCTCGGTGCTCGATCGATAGTCTGTCATATATATGTGATAAAAATCATTATTTGTGGTATAAAAGGAATAATAATTAGAATATGAATAGTTTGTCATATAAAATTAATTGATATTATTGTAACAGTCATTTATAGTAAATTAACACAAAAGAAATATTTTCTATTGTAATTTGGGCTGGGCACGTGCCCCTGTGCCCTTTATCACCAGCCGCCACTGTATTAACCTCAAGTTTGAGAAACATGTATAAGTAACATGACAGAGTTTGCAAATGAAGGTACAGGGGAAGAACGGGCTAAGTCATTTTTACCGAAATTGAGATATTGGTACCATCTAGTAGTACAATTGCGAACCTTTATAGTATTCACGTGAGCTGATACATTAATAGGATAAGTCGGCCATCAGCACCTATACGTGAATGCCCATACAGGGGAACAATCGGCTAAGTCGGCGCGCTACAGGGGAAAACAGGCGAACTCCGATGTCCACGATACTTGCGCGTTAGATGTTATCTTCATTTCATACGGATGAAAACAATTTAATATGCATTTTTAAAGTTATTCTTTTTATTTGAATTCCTCGTCATTCCTACGTCATTGATAGGTGATACAAAAAAATGTGGTCGAGAAGCTCAAAATTGTTTTTCCCAACTTCAGCGCTCTTAGCCCTCTATTGATGTGCATTCCATGTTTTTTAAAGGAAAGGCCGCGTTATATTTGTTATGTCGGAGGACTGCTATATATTTTTATCTACGTTTTTACATAATACGTAAAACATTTGGGAACCTGTGTTTGGATCATTGCGGTATTTATTTTGTCTGTCTTTTTTTATTTTGATTATGATAGGACTATAAATAAGAACAAGTAATACGATAAATGGCATATAGATATGAAAATAAAAATAAGATAATGCGGAGTGTATTCCATTATTTTACAGGAGAAAACACATACGTTTTCGGCAAATTACCAGTTTATTATGAACTGTGAAGTATATATTAATGGTGCTGTATTTTTCTGTAGAATACTGTTAAATAAATGTCTAATTATTATATAAAAATTAATATTTCAGTCAAATATTCGTTGTCTGGTTTTGCTGGATGTTCTAAATACAAAACAGGCTGTAGCGTAAAAGGAGTAAAACTGAGTTTTTTTGAGTAGAGCTCGCTTTTCCTCTGTACTGTTCAAATGTAAAGGTTTTTAGCTTAATAGAATGTGGGGTTGAGGAAGTTGAAGAGGGTAAGTAACCGAAATAGGTTAAAGAAAATGTTTAACAGAGCTCTATAAAAATATCATGCTCTTTCTCGTCCTCCATAAGGTAATGGAGGTTAGCTAGAAAAATATATTAATATAAAAATATTAAGGATTTTTGAAAACATATGTATGAAACCAAATCTTAAATGTACCTACAAATTAAAATTTATGTTCATTTGTCTGATGGTATTTGTAGTGTATGCGATGTGGGGGAAGGGGGCGGTTGCTTTGTTCATATGTTTGTACATGTCCATTTCCAAAATAGGTTATATAGGTCATAAAAGTCATATGTTGTGAAAATCGTATAGGTCATATGGTAATATAGGTCATTATAAGTCAACAAGGTCATATCGGTCATAAATGCCATATTGGTCATATGATGTATGACTATATGATCTCATATGAGTCATAAAAGACCGCCAAAGTCATGAAGGTCATAATGTTCATATCAGTCATACAGTCCAGATTGGTCATAAAGGTCATAGACGACAGAAAGGTTATCTTCATAAAGATTATCATAAAGGCCATAAATGTCACATAGGTCATAAATGTCATATTCAAATTCACTTTTAAAAACATAACCTAATGTTTTAGTCTAATTATGTGTGGAGAAATTGGATGTGGAAGTAGTGATTCCTTAGCCAGCGGTTTTTGCAACCTTTAACGTCTATCCTATTGTGAAAAGCATGTTGAGTTACACAAAATGTCTCTACTTTACTGTATTTTAAGTACATCACATCATTGTCCACACCCATGTCTTCAGGGTTTAATTAGAAATTTAATGGTTTATCTTACTGCTTAACTTACTGATCTTTTTTTATCTCTAGATACATATAAAGGTTCAGTATCCTAATAAATAAGAACAGTAAATATTAAAAATTATAGAAGTTGAACCTTTACACACATGTATGTACCTGCAAGTAAAGAAAATTAATAATAAGGTAAGTAGTACAAACCACACTGTAAAATACTATTTAAGCCCTGAAGAAATTTGAGTAAATTAGACAAAACATCGTAAGGCATTAATGCGTTATTTTATTGTCCAAAATCCCAAAAATTTCCTTCGTTAACATAAATTTTATGGAAGCAATTGAATAAATTGCATTTGTTATAAAGGCCGTGAATGTTATATCAAAATTTCACATTTTTGAAAATATAAACTAATGCTCTTAATCGAATTAATTATAGAAAAATTAGACGTGAAAGTAGTGATTTCTTAGGCAGCGTTTTATTTTGTTTTAAGTGTGCCATGACCATTGAGATCTTAATTCGATAGATTATAGTAATCATAGAAACAATCAACTGTTGTTTTAAAACCGTACCAAAATTATTTTTTTAATCGCGCCAAATTGGTTCTGATTATAATACCATTAATGAACTCATATCAATCACCTAAAAAACTCATAAAACACCACGTCTATATGTCTTAGTTAACTTTAAGATATTATAACCCCATTATAACCCCGTGGGACAACAAATAACACCATCAGTCAAATGAAAATAAATTCATGACTTGGCATACTTATCTACTAGTGATGTAACGAATGTTCGCATATTTTTTGCCATTCGCATTCGCATTCGTATTCGCAAGAAACGATGCGAATATTTGGCGAATGTTTTTGACAAACAAAAAGGAAATTATATATGGATTGGATGGATATGGAATGATAATACAACTGGTATGATTTATAATTTTGTATTTACTTATAATATTTGAATAAAAAATGATTATGGAGCAGTCTCGAACAAAAAAATGTTCTTGTTAATACAGTTCAAACACGTTCCAAAACATTGCATTTTCTTGTTAACCGGTGATGTTATTCTTCCAGCATATTGAACCACATTTAAAAACATCCGGGACTTGTGTTTAAACCGTTTGTTCTGTCTTTTTCTTGCAAGATCTATGTTGGACAGGGAAACATGTAAAGATGCCACAGATTGTAAGGTTAGGTATATTATTCATCAGTTTCCAGTTTTTGTCAAATGTTTTGTTATTTTATGGTAATTTTTACCATAAGCATTGAAAATGGACCCCGATTGTGCCGGTATTGTAGAAATACAAATAGAGGATCTGTTAATAAAATATATGTTAATAAAACACTGGAATACTCGTTTTGGTTAAGCACATAGAACTGGAAACTTGATAAACGATCCATTGAAATCAAAACCTTATTTCCTTGATGTTTGGCCGGTTAACTCGACGGTTTAAAAATATGCGTTTTCCTGAAATCACAATTCCTGACGTCAACCTTTAAATACGGTTTGAAACGTACGTTGAATAGGATTAACAAGAAAAAACGCCTTTAATGTGACTAGCTTCGTTCATTCAACCTGTAACGGCTAGGCTATGTTCGGTTTAAACATGGCTGACACGAAATGTTAAACCTGTATGACATTATGCGCGCGCTTTATTTGAGTCAACATTCGCATTCGCATTCGCGAATACTGGATATGAATATTCGCATCGCATTCGCATTCGCGAATGTGAGAAATTTAACATTCGTTACATCACTAGTATCTACATACACGTTTTTACATTTTTTTTATATTCCATTTACCTTTTCTTTAGTTACCCCCTTACCCCCTGGGGGTGGGGGACCGAAAAAGAGTAGAAATTTTTGTAGAGCTCTGTCCACTCTTAGTCATGTTAAAAATTTTACTTGACCGATTTTTAACACTTATCCCCCTTCAACCTCTTTAACACTGACTTGTGTTGATTGATTGAGACTGTTTTGTTGTATATGTATATCAAAGAACAATGTTAAAAATATGGCACTTTTTGCCCCCGAGACCAACGTAAAATACCTATTAAATTTTATAGAATTTGAGTTATTAAACTAGGTTTTCCTATTAAAATTTGTTAAAAACTTCGGGGAAATTATGGAATTTAGATTTAAACTGCTGTTTCTTAAACCACTTACATACGCTCAATCGACACATTTTGGACAAATTCATATTTTTAAATAAAAAATCAATATTTTCAAAATCAATACATTAAAAATGGCTATGTAAGGTACTTTTGTCTCCCTTTTCTATTTTTGAAGTTCGTTTTTGCATACAAGCCCTAGAAAATACAAAATCAACCCCTAATATAGGCTAAATTTTTTTTTAACTTTACTGTATGTAGGAAAGAATTCACGGGAAATTTAAAATAATAGATATGTTTTCTATGAAGGTAAAATAATTATATATATGCAAATTAATTTTACTCACCCTCTCCGGAGGGTGTATTTAGGTGCATTTATGAATTCCGTTTTTACGTATAACCCCTAAAATGTAAAATATCAACCCCTAAAATATCTCAATTTCTAAAGTCATTTTTTTTTAAATGTTACTGCATGTTTTAAAAAAATTACATTTAAAATGTCAGAAGATTCATTCCTGAAGATAAAATAATCATATACATACATGAAAATTAATTTTAATTTTTTGCTCCAGGGGGTGTATTTAGGGAATGAAGGGTTGGTTTTGAATATAACAAGAAAAATGACTATTAGGGCCTAAAGTGTGCTATCTATTAGGTGCTTATGTTTCCTTTTTTCATTTATGAGGTGTTTTTACGTACAGCCTCTAGAAAATAAAATATCAACCCTTAAAAAATGGCATTTAAAAAAGTCAAATATGTCATATCTTTAACTAATGATATTGTTACGAATTTCTCTTTAAATGATTTACTTCTTCACTTCTAAACACTTTTATTAACACTTTACAACTCGTGGGTCTTAACCATGTAACATTCAAAACATAACTAACTAACTCTCCTAGCAACCACACCATATTTATAGATTTTACATTTCTAGAAAATTCATTTGACATCTAGAATATTTAATATGACATTCCATACAATTCTTTACTAACAGCTAGTGTATAATCTAAATAGACTTAATATATAAACTATAAAACTTAATAAATGTCAGCTGTCACAAATGTCACTTTTACAAATGTCACATTGCTCCCCTCTTTAAGGTTATTCGTCCCGAATAACACTGTCTTCAGTCCTAGGCGGTGGATCCTCGACGACGAACCAATTGGGTGGGTTATGTCCTGTGTACTTCGCGAGCCTTTCCAGATGGACCACCTTCGCCTTGCTTCTTGGAGACAGCTGGATGCGGTAGACCAGGTCGTTGATTTTCTTTATTATGGTGTACGGGCCTTCCCAGTTGCTCTGAAGCTTTGAACTTTTTCCTTTTGTCCTTTTTGGGGCGTACAACCATACTGCGTCACCAGGCTTAAAGGCAGTCTCTGTTGATGTAGTGTCGAGACGCTGCTTCATTTTGTCGCTGTGAATTTTCAGCTTCTCCCTGGCAAATCGGTGGATCCGGTCCATTCTCTCTCGCAAGTCCTCCACAAATTCTGGCAGAGATCGCTCTTCGGTTTCTTCTAGTGGACGGCCAAGCATGAGGTCAGTAGGCAGCTTCATCTCTCTTCCAGAGGTCAGCATAGATGGAGTGTAGGTGGTTGATTCATGCTGGGAACTTCGATATGACAGCAAGAATAGAGGCACCAATTTGTCCCAGTCCCTTTGATTTTCACACACGAATTTAGACAGGTAATGGCATATGGTTCTGTTGTGGCGTTCAACCATGCCATTTGACTGAGGATGAAGTGCAGCAGTTCTGGTTTTCTTGATGCCCAGTATTTTCATTACCTCTTGCCACAGCTCTGATTCGAAGTTTCTTCCTTGATCGGAATGCAGCTCGAGGGGTACTCCATGCCTAGCTATGACATTCTCGATGAACGCTTCGGCTACAGTTTCTGCTTCTTGATTGGGGAGGGGTACTGCTTCAGGCCATTTCGAGAAATAATCCATTACCACCATCAAGTACTTGTTCCCACGGTCGGTTACAGGTAATGGTCCAAGAATGTCCACTGCTACCCTCTCGAATGGTGCTCCGGATAAGTACTGCATCATTTTACCACGGCTTCTTGTTTTTGGTCCTTTTTTGGCAGAGCACAGATCACATCTCTTGCACCATTCTTCGACGTCTCGGCGACAGTTTACCCAATAAAATCGGTCCCTTACTCGAGCCAAAGTCCTGGTTACTCCAAAATGTCCTCCGGATGGACTGCTGTGAAGCTCTTCTAGCACTTGGTGGATTCTTGCTTTAGGCAAGACCAATGGTAGACTACGGATACTCCATCGGGGCTCTCCCACTTCCGATGCAGTAGGTCATCGCGAAGACAAAGGGAATTCCATTGAGCCCAGTATCCCTTTATAGTCGTACCATATCTGGAAACTTCCTGCCAAGTTGGTCGAACTCCATTCTTTACCCAGCTCCGGATTAATTTCAGATCATTGTCTTTCTTCTGGCTTTTCTTCAGTTCCTCCGAGGACCATCCATCTTCGACTTGTACCGTTATTGCCATTAACAGTTGATTACAGGCCTCGTATGAAGATTCTTTCGTCTCAATCTTCTGGCAGTAGCGACATTTCTGTTCTAAACACGGCCTTCTCGATAATGTGTCTGCATTACCATGTGTTTTTCCACTCCGATGCATTATTTTGAAATTATACTGTTGTAGTCTCTCCATCCATCTAGCAACTTGTCCTTCCGGGTTCTTAAAGTTCATAATCCACTGCAGGGCGTTATGATCTGTCCTAATTAGAAAGTGTCTTCCATAGAGGAAACTGTGAAAGTGCTCCAAAGATTTGATGATGGCCAGTAATTCTTTTCTCGTAACACAGTAATTTATTTCAGCCTTGCCTAGTGTCTTACTGAAATAGGCAATAACTTTTTCTTCTTCGTCTTGAACCTGGGATAAGACTGATCCAATTCCATGTTGAGAGGCATCACAATCCAAAATAAACATTCCATCTTGTTTAGGGTATGCCAAAATTGGTGCTGTAGTTAGGCGCTTCTTCAGTTCTGTGAAAGCTTGCTGGCAGTCTGGAGTCCAATCGAAGGTAACATTATTTTCGGTGAGCCGATGTAGTGGTTTAGCAGTTTTTCCGAAATCCTTTACAAATTTCCTATAGTATGTGCAGAGTCCAAGAAAACTTCTTACTTGATGTTTATCTCTGGGTCGTGGCCATTCTTTGATTGCAGATATCTTCCTGGGGTCGGTTTGAATTCCTTCGGCGGATACTATGTGTCCTAGAAATTCCACATGTTTTTGAAACAGGGAACATTTCTTTGGATTCAACTGTAGGTTGGCATTTCTGAATCTATTGAAGATATCTTCCAAATTTTTAAGATGTTCTTCAAATGATTTCCCCATTACAATGACGTCATCAAGGTATACTAAGCAAGTTTTCCACGTCATTCCTCTGAGTACTAACTCCATCAGTCTCTCAAAAGTGGCCGGTGCATTGCAAAGACCAAATGGCATAACTTTAAACTGATAAAGGCCTGTACCAGCAGAAAACGCAGTTTTCTCCTTATCGTCGGGATGAAGTTCAACTTGCCAATAGCCACTCTTCAAGTCCAACGTTGAGAACCATTTTGACTCTGAAAGAGTGTTCAGGGTATCGTCGATTCGAGGTAGAGGATAACTGTCTTTCCTAGTCACATTGTTCAGCTTCCGATAGTCCACGCAGAATCTGGTTGTGCCATCTTTCTTCGTAACTAAAACAACGGGTGAAGACCATGGGCTCGATGATTCCTCGATGACACCTTCTTTCAGCATTTTATCGATCATTCCGGTAACTTCATTCTGTTTAGCGAATGGTAGTCTTCTTGGAGCTTGCTTTATCGGTGGGTTATTGCCGGTGTCTATGCGATGTTGAACCAGGCTTGTTCTGCCGGTGATGTTTCCATTGGCAAATACATCTTGATATCTGTCGAGGAACTGTCTAGCTTTTCTAACTTCTTCCGGTTCCAGATGAGCAGCATTTTTAAGCAAAGGTTCTGCAATAGTTGGATCACGTACTCTTGCTTGATTCGTCCGAGCTTGGTTGACTTCCTCGCATTTAACTATCTTTTCGACTGGTTCACAACGTCCCAATACTTCATTCTTCTTAAGAATAATCTTTTTGTCTGATATGTTGGCAATCCTTACTGGAATTTGGTTATTAATTTGTACAAGGCTTCTTGCAACCAATAAGCCATCGTTCCTTTCGCTCGCCTCTACTATTCCCGTACGCAGACCTTCACCATTTCCATCCAATTTTGCAATGATGATGTTCTCTGATCCTTGAGGAATTCGGATGTCCTCTTCGACGATGATCCTTCTTGATTGATTGTAGTCTTGAAATTTGGGGGCCATAACAATTTCTTCATTTTGAATTTGTATAATTCTGTTTTTAACATCCACGACAAAACCATGTTTACTCAATATGTCTAGTCCTAATATGCAGTCATCTCTGATATCAGCTGTTAAAACTCGGTGATACATGATTTTCGAACCCAGTTGAATTTTTACATTTAGCTCGCCATGTACAGGAATCAGCTCTCCAGTAGCCGTTTCCAATTTCACATGTCTGGATAATTCCTGTGATGATTTTGGCAGAATGTCAGGCCGCAGAATAGTTCTTGTAGCACCGGTGTCAATGACAAAGGAGCACCATTTATCGTCCAAGTATCCATGGACTATCAGGCTTCGTTCGTCGCTACTTATTTTTGAGACAGAAATCTTGGGGCTTTGAGTATAAGTAGTCGACACGCGCCCCCTAGCATCGACTATTTGTCGTTTTCCGAATTTCTCGCTGGCGATCTGGAACGAGATCTTCGATCTGGACTAGGGGACCGACTATTCCTTTGTTGTGAGGTCCTTTTGTCTTCTCTCCAGCTTCGTTGATTTGGGCTCCTAGATCTGGGTCTCTGATCCGGTTGTCGGTCTGGTGAGTTAGCTCTTGACTGGGACCTAGATCTGGCTCTGCAAAAGCGTTGTAGATGCCCAATTCTCCCACAGTTATAGCAGCTTCTTGTCTCCTTTTGTGGTGCGTTTGTCTGTCTCATTCCATTTAATGTCTCCCGCATTATTTTCTCTATGGTTTCTTTAAGCGATTGGGACTCATCAAATGTAACTTGCCTTACTTTGGGTTTGTAGTTTCTCGAGGCTTCTTTAGCTGCTTTAAATTCCAGGGCAGCAATGAGTGCATCACTGATCGTGGCGTGTCTCCCAAGTCGCAAAGCTTGCTGCATTTCGGTGTCTACTAGTCCATCAATAAAAGTTTGGATGCCAATTTGTTCTAGAAATTCTTTGGGCGCTTGAGGGTATGCCAAATGAATGAGGCGTTCGATGTCAGCTTCATATTCTTGAAGAGACTCGTTGCTTCTTTGCTGTCTACTCTTGATCTGGGACTGGTAAACTTGACGGAGATATTTGTGTCCATACCTTATTTCTAACGCGCCTACAATCCTGTCGTAATCGTTTTGCTGCTCTTCCGGGATGCTCTGTAAAATTTCTAAAGCCTGACCTCTGAGAGATATGACTAGAGAAGTAGCCATTTCTTGTGGAGTCCATCCGTTGGCCTTTGCGGCAGCCTCAAACTGTCTGCGATACATGGACCATGATGACTGTCCATCGTACGTAGGAGGCTTAAGCATTTTTTGTACTGACCTTTCAGTATGCATAAGGCTTGAATGTTGTAACGGAGTATCTGGTGAGGTCGAACCATCTCCTAAGCCGGTTATCGACGTACGATGCAATTGGTGGCCCAGTCCTTCTATCCTTTCCAGTATTTCTTTTTGTACTTGCCGTCTGGTGTCTTCTAATTTTCTCTCGATTTCTTCTTTATTCTCCTGAAATTCCTTCTCGATTCTATTGAATTTTAGGCCTACCTGGTCAATCTGTTGTTCCACGCCGTCGATTCTTCCAGAAAATTCATTCAACCTGGTGTTTATTACTTTTTGGGACTCACAGATTTCCTGATGTCGCCTCTCAGCTTCTTCTCGGTCCTCTTGTCGTCGCTTTTCGTCTCGCCTTTCTGCCTCCTCACGGTCCTCTTGTCGTCGTCGTTCTGCCTCCTCACGGTCCTCCTGCCGTCGTCGTTCGTCCTCCTCTCGTCGCTTTTCCTCTCGCCTTTCTGCCTCTTCACGGTCCTCTTGTCGTCGTCGTTCGTCCTCCTGTCGCCGCTTTTCCTCTCGCCTTTCTGCCTCTTCACGGTCCTCCTGTCGTCGTCGTTCGTCCTCCTCTCGTCGCTTTTCGTCTTCTTGCCGTCGTTTTTCTTCTCCTTGTTGCAAAAATTTTAGTATTTCACTCACATCCATGATTGTCGTTTCTTCGTCGTATCTTGTTGACCTCGTATTCACCATATACAATTTTATTCTTCAAATTCTTCGATATCCCACCGCTGTCACCAAAATGTTACGAATTTCTCTTTAAATGATTTACTTCTTCACTTCTAAACACTGTTATTAACACTTTACAACTCGTGGGTCTTAACCATGTAACATTCAAAACATAACTAACCAACTCTCCTAGCAACCACACCATATTTATAGATTTTACATTTCTAGAAAATTCATTTGACATCTAGAATATTTAATATGACATTCCATACAATTCTTTACTAACAGCTAGTGTATAATCTAAATAGACTTAATATATAAACTATAAAACTTAATAAATGTCAGCTGTCACAAATGTCACTTTTACAAATGTCACAATATCATCAACGTGACTATTAATACACTGCTACTAAGTGTCAAAGCCATAAGTTTACAGCTGTCAAGTTTAAAAGTTATTAAGTTTATCTTACATTTACATTAAGCACCTCAAAAAGATAAGCTTATGAGATTTGCTCCATTTTTTTAACACTTGATGATTGACAGCCACTTGACAACTACCAAATAAAAAAATCATCAGATGACAGCTGTCTAGTTTTAAAGTCGACAATTTAATATCAGATTTATATTATAATCCCCCCAGAAATATAAATTCACAAGAAATCTTTTAAATTAATAGTGAATTTATGTGATTGAGTTATGTATGAATAGTGAATTGATAACTGCCAAATGTCGAAATCGTCAATCTGAATTTAAATTCAAATTCGATGATCTTGTAAACTTATATTATGTATTTTTTTTTTTAACTCAAACTCCATACTTTCACAAACCTTAAAAATGGAACGAGGAGAATATAGTACCGTATATGGGCCATTTGAGCCCCCAATAATCATTATATCCTTATTTTACCTTCATAGAAAACTTATTTATTATTTATTATCTATTATTTTAAATTCCCGGTGAACCCTTTCCTATATACAGTACAGTTTAAAAAAAATATTAAAAATTTACTCTATATTAGGGGTTGATTTTGTATTTTTTAGGGGTTGCATGCAAGAACGAACTTCAAAAATGGAAAAAAGGAGACAAAAGTAGTAAGTAAGTGAACATTGACTTTTTTTAAATATGAATTTGTTCATAATATGTCGATTGAGCGTAAGTGGTTTAAAAAACAGCAGTTTAAATCTAAATTCTGTAATTTTCCCGAAGTTTTTAATAAATATGAAAACCTAGTTTAATAGCTCAAATTCTATAAAATCCAATAGGAATTTTACGTTGGTCTCGGGGGCAAAAAATGCCATTTTTACAAGCTTTTACTTAACTTGCAATGTATGTTTGTTCGGTATGTTTGTATGTATGTTCAGGTCAAATCTTGAAACTGAATTTTAAAGTAGTTATCCTCAACCGATTGAGATTAAATTTTGCATACACGTTTAGTTTGGATGACAATGCATGGTTAGCTAAGTTATGTCATTCTAAATTCAAAATGGCGGACGGTATACGATGGCGGTATAATTATTTTTTTGGGCACTCCCATAATATGGGTATCAAATGAAAGGGTTTGCTGAGAAGAAATAAGAAAATTAAATGAATTTACTCTAAATCCAATATGGCGGACCGCCCAAGATGGCGGACTAGTTATTTTTTGTGCACTCCCATGATATGGGTATCAAATGAAAGGGTTTTCTAAGAAAAATACGAATAAACTGACGTATTCGTTCAACCCTTCGAGGAGATGGTGTACTACTGGCCGGCTAAACAGTAAGCGGGGTCGTGACTTAACTAATATCAACCTATACCCTAGGCAAATTCTAGCGGTGGTGAAAACAATTCAAAATGGCGAAAAACAAGATGGCCACCATACCAATTTTAAAGAGTTATAACTTGGTGTAGGTTAGGGATAGTATGAACAGGTTGAGAAACATTTAGATACAAAAAACGCGACGATAACTAAAAAATAAAAACTAAATTAATAAAAAAAGTTTTTAAAAACAAGCTTTTATTTAAATGCTCTAAAAAGAAGAAAATAAACTTTAAATTGAATCAAACCCATAAATTTCTTACATTACACAATTTATGTGATACAAAAGCTTGTCACGAGATTTACATGTGTAGATAGATAAACAAGAATGTAATAATTATGTAACTTGATCTTGACATAAGAAAATCTTAGAAAAAAGTATGTATTTTATAAAATAGGTAAATACATCTACACAAATAAATCTCGTGACAAGCTTTTGTATCATATAAATTGTGTAATGTAAGAAATTGATGGGTTTGATTCAATTTAAAGTTTATTTTCTTCTTTTTAGAGAATTTAAATAAAAGCTTGTTTTTAAAAACCTTTTTTTATTATTAATTTATTTAACATTTAACATCGTTCTTTGAAGTACATGTGTTTGTTTTATATATTTTCAAATCATCTGTAGACAAAGTATTGAGCTTATACTTAACATTTCGATGTTTCAGAACATTTTAAGCCTATTTAGGCAATACAAATTTTTTAATTAAAATTTCAGCGAAACTATACTTTCACTACAATTGAAATGATTACGACAATATAATAATTTTTTAACACAATAAAATTCGAGTAAATATTGAGGCAGATTATGTTGAATCAACTGGCAACACAAGTAACTAAATAAATCACTTCTTTCAGGAAGTACCTAGGAAGACCGTATAGCAGTGGCGGTGCGTGATATTTCAGTTAGCCATATCTTGAAAACGACGTATGGGACCCACTTCACTTTTTAGGTGATGACTATACACCTCTTACAGAAAGGATTTATAGTGAAAAAACCGTCAGCAAAGCTTGCGAAAAAATTTTCAAAAACACTGGAGCACTCCCTGGGTTCTCAGTAACGCTCTGTGGAATATTTTCAGTATATATTTTTTCATAATCTAGAAACAAATATAAGGAGACGTTTTTCGATTTGTTACAAAATATTTTTTGTTTCAAAAAGTTAGGGCCATTTTAATTTTGGGAAACAAAATGTTCCTATAAAATTAAAATTAAAATGGCCATAACTTTTTTGAAAAAAAAAAAATATTTTGCAACAAATCGAAAAACAACTCCTTATATTTGTTTCTAGATTATGAAAAAAAATATACTGCAAATATCCCACAGAGCGTTACTGAGAACCCAGGAGTGCTCCAGTGTTTTTGAAAATTTTTTCACAAACTTTGCTGACGATTTTTTCACTATAAATCCTTTCTGTAAAAGGTGTATAGTCATCACCTAAAAAGTGAAGTGGGTCCCATGCGTCGTTTTCAAGATATGGCTAACTGAAATATCACTCACCGCCACTGCCGTATAGCTTAGCAGTTTTATATAATATCCTGGCAGTTCATCAAACCTAGGGGTTTTGTGAAAAGAGTATTTTGTTATGTGACTACGACATACATACATGCCTATGTATAAACTAAGCTTAAAAATATATTTTGTGCAAAATAAAAACCGATGCACGTCACCGATGACGCTATTAAATAAGTGCAGTGATATCACCACTCAGTTATACTGAAAAAAAAAAACTATAATGACATGTTTCCTATACCTATTTATGTACAAAAGCCTGCATTATATACACGGTGGAGACTTTAACTGGAATATATTCGCTAGCGGGGTGGTGAATGATTTTTCAAAAAATTCCCGAGACACTTCAACTTTTAAATGTATTTACCTACATTTTGCAAGTAATATGAAAAATATAGCCCTTCAGGGGTGGCTGAAACCACCCTCGACATGATTTTTTCAAATGCAACCCTATGGCTTGTGACCCCTCATTGTAAAGCTGGTGGAAAGAGGAATCCAACGCACTGATCAAATTTTAATTTTTAATATGTTTGTAAGGTTGCATACAATTAAAACAATTTAAAAATTAAATTTATTTTCAACGTAACAATTGTTCAAAATGTGCACCATTCACAGTCTGTGGTAGGTTTCGTCCCTTTCATTATGCAACATTTGCGGTGTTATTTTTCCGATTTCCTCTCTTATCCTTTCCTGCAGATCTGCTATGTTGTTGGGTTTCTGAATGTAAACCCTACTTTTAAGATGTCCCCACAAAAAGAAATCCAGTGGTGTAAGATCTGGAGATCTTGCTGGCCACTCAATATTACCTCGCCTCCCAATCCACCTACCGGGAAAAATTCTGTCCAGATACTGACGAACAATGGCAGCATAGTGTGGTGGGTCCCCATCTTGCTGAAACCATAACCTCTCGTCGGTCAAGTTAGGGTTTAAGGGGTTTGGAAATAAATGACATAGCACTGCCATTAGTTCGTGCAGGAGTAAACGCAAGTATCTTGCTCCATTAAGAGTGTCATCAAAGAAAAATGGTCCTACAATTCTATCTTGTATTATTCCGGCCCACACATTAGTTTTCTGTGGGCGCTGAGTATGCAGTTCCCTCATCCAATGGGGGTTCTCTTCAGCCCAGTAACGACAATTTTGGCGATTTACGTGCCCATTTAATGTAAAAGTAGCCTCGTCAGAGAAAAACTATCCACTCTAAAGATAACTGGTTTTGATCAATACAAGTCATCAATAAATCGCAAAATTCCAACCGTCGATCTGGATCATCTTCAAGTAGCTCTTGAACAGCTTGCATTTTATATGGGCGTTTTTTCTCATATTTAAGTATTTTTAAAACTATTTTGTGATTAAGATTACTATCACGGGCCAGTTGACGGGCTGAGTGATTGGATTTTCTTCTAGAGCAAGCAATAAATTCAACTTCGTGTCGTCATCAACAACAGCCTGCCTCTTACTCGGTACTTTCCTGACATCACCCATCTCTCGATATTGTGCCTCAATTTTACTAATGGTACCTTGATGATAGTGGTGGCAAGTCAGGAAGCGTTTCTCGAAACAAGCGAACAACTTCGCATTGAGTTCGCGCCCTATCACCATATCCAATCATCATCAAAATTTCGATTTTTAGTGATTCAGTTAAATAAGACATTTTCACCAATTTGAAATAACACTTCGTTTCAAACTCAGCAGCATACAAACTAAATTACTCTTTTGCGGCCGTGTAAAAACACTAGCAAAAAATAACAAATATCAGTTGTGGCAAAAAATTGCTTGGAATTTTTTGTGGGGACATATGAAAAGTAAGGTTTACATTCCAAAACTAAACAACACACATTTTGAGTACGAAATTGTTGCGTGAAAAATAAATTAAACTATAAAATTACGTTTTAATTGTATGCAACCCTACAAACATACTAAAAATTAAAATTTGATCAGTGCGTTGGATTCCTCTTTCCACCAGCTTTACAATGAGGGGTCACAAGCCATAGGATTGCATTTGAAAAAATCATGTCGAGGGTGGTTTCAGCCACCCCCGAAGGGCTATATTTTTCACATTACTTGCAAAATGTAGGTAATTACATACATTTAAAATTAAATACATTTAAAAGTTGACGTGTCTCGGGAATTTTTTGAAAAATCATTCACCACCCCACTAGCGAATATATTCCAGTTAAAGTCTCCACCGTGTATAACCGAATGGTGTTTGTAAGAAAATCTTTACTGTTTTTATATGTTTTTTTAAAATTTCAAACCTTTCATGCGCCTTTATCTACTAATTGTTGCTCTCATTAAAAAAACATTTTTACTAACTTTTACTACTAATTTTTTCTGTTCTTTTTTTGTACTTGTAAATTTATGCACCATCTTTTAAATTATATGAATTTTTAAAATTATTTGTCTTTTTAATGTTGAAAAAATAAGTTATTTAACAATAAACAAACACAAAGGGGTTCAAACATAAAACCATACACTAGACAACCAAATTATTTCTAAATACCGAATACTGTTCATAACAATCTGGCATCAGTGCGCTCTAAAACGTATTTGATGACGTGCATCGGTTTTTATTTTGAATGATTATTTCTCGTCAAAGAATAAACTACTAAGCATATGAAAAAAATAACATACATACTTACAGAGAAAAAAATTAAATCAATTATTTCGTTAGATTGGTTGCCTTTCTTTATATTGAAAATAAGACTGTACAGTATGTCCAAGAAATTTGTAATACAGAACAAGAGAAAGCATACGAAGGGCCATCCAAATATAGATATTATTATTAGATTCAACTCGTGTAGATCCATATACAACTGCTTCAAGTGTTTTATTTGTTTAATAGTCGTTTCATCTACATCTTTGGATATAAACTTATTATCTACAGATGCGTTAATAATTTTTTTAAGCAGCATGTTCAAATTGCTGTAGTGTTCTTTTAGAGAGTAACCAAGACAAAACGCAATCAAAAACATGTGTAACCATGCGTATTCATCTACATTATAGATCATCGCAAGCACTTCTCTGGAGTTCTGTTCTTGCCATGGAATGTAAACTTTAAAATACAGATCCCACCCGGTACCTATAACCATGCCTGTATTCATAATTATGGATATTGCTGAAATCACTATTTTCCACTTTTTCTGTGCTTTCGTTTTCATAGAAAGATTTTTGTCGACTTCTTGCGTTTTTAGTAAAAGACTTCTCCAGTGTTTTTTAGTTCGAAAGAGTAAATCGAATACAGTACCGAAGGGCAATAACCAAAATACAAAATCACTCAAGTACTCCAGCAGAATTGTGGTTGGTGCTTCGTGTTTGTATTCCCGCGGAATGTATAATATTCGATACATCAAAGCGCATATTCTTAGTGTTAGCAAAAAAAATAGCCAAATATTGTTTGCAATTATTAGAACTTTTGATGTTGGTTTGTCTCCAAAATTATGTAGGGGCGTTATACCGGACACAGTACAAAGTTTATAAACACAAACAAAAACGTGCTTCCCACTTTGAGACATTTTAGAATAGTACTGGAAAAGAAAGTAGGTATAAACCTTTGTAGCGCATGAAACATTAAAACAAAATTAGACGAAGTGTTTTTGACGAAATGATTAGACGAACTTTTTATATTAGTACGTTCATACACTTAAGTGTTATCGTTGGGACTAATGGCTCTATATAGAAAGTTGATTTCGTTAATTTAAGGAGAAAAATAAATATTATGGTAGATACTATTTCTTCATTATCTATGACACAATCTGAAAAAAATATCTTAAAAATTGAAAATAAAAACTACCCTGCTGAAAAAACGAACAGAAACGGACAGAGCCTGTGCTTACATGCTCTGAACGTTTCTGTACGTTTTTGGTGCAATATCAGACATAAATGGACAGAAGGATTCATGCGACGGATAGACTTATCCGCTTCTGTACGTAAATCTCTGTACGTTTCTGTGCGTTTTTATATGTAACGCATATTCATCCCCTATAGGTTTCTGAACGTTTCTGGCTGTGTCTATACGAAGAATACATTCGCCCCTGTACGTTTTTAATCGTTTCTGTACGTTTCTGAACGTTAGCAAAAGGTAACAAGCGATGAAATCAGGAAATAGTTAGAATACGGTCAAATACCTGGAGTACGTACAGAAACGGACAGTTGTGTCCGTTTCTATCTATTTAACGTACAGAGACGCACAGTGTGGTCTGTCCGTTTCTATACGTTCCTGTTTATTTTTTCAGCTGGGTAGATATCTAACAGTTAATGAGATTTCCAAGGTAACAGATTTGCCAGTTTCAATATTGCTGAAATAAATAAAGAACACACATACTCAAATAAAAAAAATTTATTAGGACAATATGTTTTAAGTATGAAGCTGTTGCAATGGCTGCTGCAACAACTTTTTACAACTAAACCATTACCAAATAAAATCGGCAGAGGACTTTACATATGTAAACTAATATAGTTAACAATATTCTTTTCTGATGTAAGGAGTTGCATTCAGAAATATTATACTTTATAAAAAAATATTTCCAGGAAGCAAATCACATCAATATTTACGTCTAACAATTTAAAGGTGACCAAATGGCTGTTTGGTCATCTTTTCCAATCAACTTTTCTTTACACTTAATGTAGCCTATTTTCACAAAAGTACAAAATTTTTACATCTAATTATCTATTCAGTACATCACACCAATTTTACTTACTAAGGCCTATTGTTCTATGTTTCGTAGTAACAAAGTATTTCATCTACCAGTATTTATTGTATCTGTACAACATTTGTCTATAATAATATTGCTAACTAATACGTTGTCTAATGTTTATCTACAGATCACTAGTTGCAACATTTACAAAAAAAAATAGAAATTTAGTAAGGCGATATACAGAAAGCTGAGAATCTTAATAAACGATTTGGTAATAACGGCAAAATAAGTAAATTATATCAATAAATATTAGCCATGCTAAACAAATGGAACGAAAGTAATGCAATGGAACCAAAGTAATATCGGAATTCTGTATACCGCTTAATAGTTCAACTTCTGGCATAAGGATACGTATTAAACTGGATCGGTCTGTTAGACAATTTTATCTAGAAAATTGTCTAATAATGGCTGCAATAGTTTAGATCATGTTTAATACACTAAGACATTATTAAAAAATTAAATCTGCTATTCATTACTATATTGTACATGTTATGATACAACTGCTTTTCTAAAATGCGTTCCTATATCTATAAAACTATACTATAACTCTAATATAGCCTCCCTGCGATCATGAGGTGTAATTTCTATCGTAAAACTAGGACTAGTTCCCTTTAAAATATAAAATACCTACATCTGTTTATATGTATAATTAAAGCTATTTGGAGAACCGCTAAAATATTACGAAAATCATATTATACATAGTATTCTTTAAATTTCGAAGGTTTCTTATCTCACACCTCGACCGGCGCCTGATTCGGGGTCTCTGGTGTCGCCAGACGGACATGATTGCTTTCAGATTGCACCACACCGTTGACTTGGGTACCCATTTGGGTGTCACGCCACGGGGTTGTCAAAATGCTTAGCCTCTGTAAAATATTAATTTTAAATATACCTATTGCTGGCGTCTGTATTACTGAATGATACTGTTGTTACTTGTATGATAAAATATCGAGTAATTCAAAAAATACCTCATCAAAGCGAATCGAGTTTCTTGTAAAAAAATAGATAATAATAACTCATTTTAGCATTAAATAATTTGTTCGCAAGTCCTTTGGGCTTACTCTCAAGTAGAGCTACCAACTGTTGAGCTTTCTATATATGAGCCCGATCGCATATGAATTGGAACACTAAAATTAATAACACAACTTTATATTTTGGGGTTAGTTGCTTTTGTTAAAAGTTACAATAAGTGTTTAAAGTACCGGGTTTCTACTCAATTTTACTCAATTTGTTCCAGTTTATATGGTCACAATAACACAACTGTTTATATGTGAGCTCACCTTGTACACAAAAGATTCGACTCTCAAATTGGTAGCTCTACTCTCAAGTTGGCCTCGCTTACTAGTCCAATCAACGAGCGAAAGCCCCCATGTTAATTGGTCACTAATTGTTATCAGCAAACAAAAAATATGGTCGTATAGAGAAAAAAATTCTAAGATTGCGTTTTTTGCTACTCGAGTTTTAATGGCGAACATAACCAAAAAAAATCGCCAAAGGAAAAAAAAAACGGTTTTTTGCAAATTAAAAAAACCCTCAAATCCTACACAAGAAGGTTAAATTAGAAAGTTGTAGGTCTTAAAAATGCGCGTCGAATGAAATGTGAACGAAAAAAAATCGGTTCATAAACATTTCAGATAAATTTAAAAAAACGTCAAAAATTGCGTTTTCGTATTTTTGCTGTATAAATTCCAATTTTGTTTGAACAGACTTCTTCTTAACTACAAATATAACCCAAGACAAGCGGAAAATAATCCTTTTTTCAATAATTCAAAAAAGTTTTTTATTTTTTCGAGTTATAACGATTTAAAAAAAAGACGTTTTCAAAAAATCATCTTTTACAGAGGCAAAAATGATCGTACAGAAACGATCATGGGCTCATTTTATTCGCGAAGACTTGTACTTTCATGCTATCAAAAAACCAAATCGCTTTTATATAATTTTTGCATGAAAAAATGCGTTGTAAAATTGTATCATTTTTTCGAATCGATTTTTTTCGAATAACTTTTTTTAATTTTGGTTTTACATTTTTGGCAGTTGCATATTTGAAAACTGGCATTCAAAACACGCATTTAAAAAAAAATCAAGGTCCTACGACCTCAGAGAGCCGAGATAATTTTTTTTAATTCCTGACAGCGCTGTGTACGTCCGATTGACTTCATTTTACACGAAATAGATGTCAAAGAATTTTACTTTCTTAAACAAAATATTTCAAATCATTTCGCATAAATTAAGTTGACATAATTGTTTGCGAAAGTACAGCGTTGGGTGCGGCACGCGCTAGCAAGCACACGGCGACAGAGTGGAGGGACACTCCGCTTGGGCGCATTGAAAACTCAACACGATTTCAAATCGATCGCGCTAGTGAAATTATCTTTTCCTCCGCTTAATCCTTTCAGGGGCAGTGGGACATATACATATGTATGTATGTCCCACCTATTTTTCACTCGTTTTTTTTTTCATATTTCTGACACCTTTTGTCCTATCTATAAGTACAAAAGTATTTTTTAGACACTTGGGTACCTGATTTATGAAATTTTGGCGTAAAATTGCAGTAATTAATTTGTTTAAATACTTGTTATGAACAATTAGCATGAAAAAATGCTGGTTTTTCACTGAAAAAATCAGTTTCTCGGTCACGCATATGGCTACAGCTCTGATTTTTTTACGTATTCTCTATATATAGGTTTATTACATTTTTTTTTCAAAATTTTTCGTTGCTCAGTTTTTTTCAAAAAAAAAAAAATCTTAAAATTGCAAAAATCTCAAAATTTTCGAATTTTTGTATTTAAAAAAAAAATTTATTAGTTATTTATAATTATTATAAACTTAAAAAATTGCTTTATAAACTTTCAAACATACTCTTTATTATATACTTAATAAAAATGTAAAATTAGCCTAACGCATGTGTGTATTGAAACAACCATTTTGAATTTTGAAAATCTAACTTCGAATTCGTAATCAGCGACCACAAAAACCCTAGTGGTCACTCTTATTTTTATAATAAGTGTTAAGGAAAAATGTGCCCCTGAAAGGGTTAAAAAAATATCTCGGCTCCCTGAGGTCGTAGGACCTTCATTTTTTTTAAATGCGCGTTTTGAATGCCAGTTTTCAAATATGCAACTGCCAAAAATGTAAAACCAAAATTAAAAAAGTTATTCGAAAAAAACCGGTTCGAAAAAATGATACAATTTTACAACGCATTTTTTTATGCAAAAAATTGAATAAAAGCGATTTGGTTTTTTTAATAGCATGAAAGTACAAGTCTTCGCGAATAAAATGAGCCCATGATCGTTTCTGTACGATCATTTTTGGCTCTGTAAAGCTGAGTTTTGAAAACGTCTTTTTTTAAATCGTTATAACTCGAAAAAATAAAACTTTTTTAAATTTTTGGAAAAAAGGATAATTTTCCGCTTGTATTGGCCTATATTTGTAGGTAACAAGAAGTCTGTTCAAACAAAATTGGAATTTATACAGCAAAAATACGAAAACGCGATTTTTGACGTTTTTTTTAATTTGTCTCAAATGTTTATGAACTGATTTTTTTCGTGCAAATTTCATTAGACGCGCATTTTTAAGACCTAGAACTTTCTGATTTAACTTTCTTGTGTAGGGCTTGAAGCTTTTTTTTTATTTGCAAAAAACCGTTTTTTTTGACTTTTGCGATTTTTTTTGGTTATGTTCTCCATTAAAACTCGAGTAGCTAAAAACGCTATCTTTGTTAGAATTTTTTCTCTATACGACCATATTTTTTGTTTGCTGATAACAATTAGTGACCGGTTTTCTCCCCATTGATTGGGCTATGCGGCTAGGGGCCGCGATTGCACTGCTTACCGCGGCTTCGATGCGTGTTTTGAATGCCAGTTTTCAAATATGCAACGGCCAAAAATGTAAAACCAAAATTAAAAAAGTTATTCAAAAAAAAACCGGTCCGAAAAAATGATACAATTTTACAACGCATTGTTTTATGCAAAAATTAAATAGAAGCGATTTTGTTTTTTAATAGCATGAAAGTACAAGTCTTCGCGAATAAAATGAGCCCATGAGCGTTTCTGTACGATCATTTTTGCCTCTGTAAAAGCTGATTTTTGAAAACGTCTTTTTTTTTAAATCGTTATAACTCGAAAAAATAATTTTTTTTTTGGATTTTTTAAAAAAAGGGTCATTTTCCGCTTGTCTTGGGCTGTATTTCTAATTAACAAGAAGTCGGTTCACACAAAATTGGAATTTATACAGCAAAAATACGAAAACACGATTTTTGACGTTTTTTTAAATTTTTCTCAAATGTTTATGAACCGATTTTTTTTCGTTCATATTTCATTCGACGCGCAATTTTAAGACCTACAACTTTCTAATTTAACTTTCTTGTGTAGGACTTGAACCTTTTTTTTATTTGCAAAAAAACGTTTTTTTTGACTTGCGAATTTTTTTGGTTATGTTCGCCATTAAAACTCGAGTAGCTAAAAACGCTATCTTTCTTAGAATTTTTTTCTCTATACGACCATATTTTTTGTTTGGTGATAACAATTAGTGACCGGTTTTCTCCCCGTTGATTGGGCTATCCATGCGCACGAATCAACCCGCCAGTAGTGTCAGAGATTGTATTTACAATAGTAGGTTGGGATCGTTACTATCATTAGTGCGTTTTAGCGCGGTAACGGACATTCGCATATTCGCACATTTCTGCATCCAGAGTCCGGGATAACAGTTTAATTTCGACGTTACTGTTACGTACACCTTTCTCGTTCACGGCCAACTTTGATGAAATTCTTTTGAATTATTCGGTATTTAAAAATTTGCAGCTCAGTGCAATTGGATTTGACCCAGACATTTGGAAAAATAAGCTATTTGATGACGTTCAGAATAATGTTTTAACTCACAAACTTAAAGTTTCAAAAAACCACATCTGGAAAGAAACTAATAAAAGCATAATAATTGAAAAACAGCATTTTTTTTCGGATTATTTGTTGTACTAGATGTAGTGTTTGAATACGTATACTATAATAATCCATACTATAGTTTTTAAGGCTTTTTTCGTACATTTCTGGAGTAGACAAAAATTTCTTTTTAAAGTTGCTGCCACTTACACACCTTAAATAAAATAGGAGGCATCTTTTGGGTGTTTTTTTCCACCACAATTAGGGGCATGCATTTGTGTAGTCACTATATTAGTTTTATGAAAATAATATGTAAGTCACTAACCCTCTGATTATTTGATATTTTTTAAATCTTCATTTAGTCCTCAAGAAAAAACGTCTCTTGATATTTTTTTGATTTATATTGTGGTATAGGTAGAAAATGTTATTTTAATAATAATCGTATAAGCAAGATTATGAATTATCTGAAATTTTAACAAAATTGTAGTGGCCCCAGGAGTGAGCTTGTTTCATCAGATATACTTCTATAACAGTTTGTCACCAAAATTAGTTGCCAAATAGTAAAGTTTTGAATAATGTTGTATTCATTTATTACTTATTCAGTGTTTATATTATGTAGTGGCTACCCACTCTTGCATTTCTTTTTTTTTCGCAAGTTTCGTTTGAGGTTTTTTTGTTATTAGAGCCTTCTACTTAGGTCTATTAATCATCTCCTAAAATATGATGTGAGTCCCATGCTTTGTTACGAAAATACGAGAATCTCAAATTCCACAATCCGCCACTGCTACCCACATCCAAGCCGCTGATAGTGCTTAAAAAAATTAATAGCCAAAACATTTAATATGCATTCTATCATGATGTGTAAGTACTTATTTGCAATTTAAAAATGTTGGTGTCCTCCAGAGATTTAAAAAAAAACTAAGAATAAACAATAAAACTCTAACGCTCTGAATTCTAATATCTCAAGAACTAAACCACTTAGGAAAAAAAATATATGACTTTTACTTCATGACATCACTTGAAAAAAGTATCTTCATCAGTTTTTTCGATTACTTAGGAAACACCCTATATACGTAAATTCTCTCGTAACCTTCGTTATTACTTCTGGTATATATATTTTTTTAATTTCTTCAGTTACCCTCTGAGCCAATTGTGGAAACCTGTTAGGTCTCTGAAAATAAACTTTGGACTTTAAATAACCCTACAGAAAGTAATCCAATTGACCAAGGTCGAGGGAACGCGCAGGCCATATGCTTGCTATGCCAAGTACTTGGGTATGGTTAATTTTCATCTACAAAAATTATCCTATGAATCGATTTCTGTAAATGCAAATACTGTTTGTACAAATACCAACTGCAAGTATCAGTCCGTAATGCTGGTTTTGCAAATATCATCGGCTCTTGAGGGTGCTGCGTACGAACATTCCGACATTTCATCTAATGTACTCAGACATATTCTCTTAATTACTGAATAGTGAGACTATGTTTTGTGGCAAGACCTAATAATAATGATATATTAGGTATACTTTCAATGCTTCAGTTTTCATTAAAACCGTTTTGTGTGAAAACTTTAAAAATTACAATTTTCATTTGTCTGTTGCTCCCAAAATATTCACTGTAGATACCAAGTATGTTAGTTCGTTAAATTCAGCTCATCAGAGAGTATAGGAAAATGTAAAAATGTATTTTTAATGCATTCAATTAAAAATATAATTTTGGTAGGTCATCGTTTTTTACTCATCTGTATATTTCAAGCTTAGTTCAAGTTATTTTTTTTAACGCAAAAATTCACATTTACAATTTCGTAACGACGTCGATATTAATTTCAGATATATTTAGGTGGTTCCACACATTTGCCCATCACTGTACGTGGTTTTTGTATTCATAACCAGCACAATAGCCGCATATACATATTTTTACAAAGTTACACTCTCGATATCTTGCCAACAGGAAGTTATATCTTGTTTAAATAATTAAATTACCTTCTTTTAATATTCCTTTCCAATCATGAAAATAATAGTAATAATAACAATAATAAGAAATAGTGTTGCACTGGCGAACGAAATGGTTGCTATTGTATCAATGTTAGATATATTACAGACCATATTACATACCAATGTTGGATATATTTTACCAGCACAAAATTCTACTGACAAGGAAACATTTCGAGGTATCACCTTTCGGTTTCGATTAAATTCGGCAGGGTGAAATAGGACCTAAAAATATATGACATTTATTTTTTTATATCCACCCATATCTTGTTAAAAATACTTTTGTAGTCCTGAATATGCACTAAAATTATTTACCAATCTACATATGTATGTCTTCGAGGGGGGGGCTACTTTTACAAGCAGCTCTTGTGAAATAAAGTATTGTGAAATAACACTGTTCGTTTCAAGGATATGCCATAATCCTAATAATAAAGTTTGGAAGATAACTTTAATTTTCCATTTCACCCCTACAACAACCTTATGGACCTCCATAAAAAATGTGTGTCACATAATTTTAGAACCTCTACAAGTTTGCCGACTTTTATTAATATTAAAGAAACGGGTCTTTAACGTTTCTTGGTTGCCTTATTTGCGACACTCTGTACAATATGACGATATTTGACTCTGCATAATTAATAGCTTTTGTGAAGGTTTAATCCAAATCATACGTTTTATTTTATCGTCATGTACTTGTTGGTTAAAAACAATTTACATATTTATAGACTTTAGGGACATGCTATAAATATTTTCAGAACTACACATCTGACAGCCGTGAGCAAAAACACGTCGATTTTATTTTTGTTTAAACTTGCTCTGCACGCAATTTGAATTAAATTCACCTATGTATATGTTCACAACCCCCCATCAAGCAGACTGCCACGCTATATAGTCTAGAAGATGGCTCTCATGAAGCGAACCATTTTGTCAATTTACAGTTTTGTTATAGAGATAGAGAATAGTTTAACACAATCTTAATATCCCCGAATAAGTCTTAAGAATAAGTGGTTTTAATCAGAATGTATCAGAAATACACAGATTAAAAAATTGTTAAAATGTCGTGGAAACCCGTTTTAGTTTTCAAATCAGCAGAAATTTGATCAAAAAAACAGACCAAATGAGCTCAATCCGCACAAAAATAAAATTGAAGGCTTTTATCAAGCGTTACATCCAGAAACATCTAGTTGTGGATTATGTCTAGATGATATATTATTTATCATTGACTATGGTTAAAACATTTTTTCATCTCAGCAAATTTCAGTTTTGTTATGGCAGTCAATGTTTTTCCAAATTTCCGGGTTGTATTTTTTTTTGGTGTAATTTCACTGTTTCTGTACCGTCCTAATTCTAAACTGACGCAGTATTCGCTTACCTTGAAACATGAACCAGGTGTCGTGAGAAACTTAAAAAGAGCAACTGTGGGTATCATTATTACCGAGGATCCCGCTATGAGCCACCCAAGTACGTTGGCCCATGCCGGGTAGACGTAATTTTCATAACTGAGAGGTTCGTAACCTAGTAGGCCGTAAACAATGATGAAAAGCAGGAAAACGGGCGCAGCGAATTTCCAACAGAATCTCCAATAGTTGCCGGGTGCAAATCCGATCATATCTTGAATATCATCACAGAATCGTTGGGTGCCTAAGTCAAAAAAGGTATTACCAATTAATGGTACACTAGTCCGAAATGATCTGGAAGGTCGAAAATATCATATAAGTTATTTTTTAATTTACCGCCGAATTTGAGATCAATATAGAAGTTTTACAAGTACCTGCAGACCACGATTTATTACTCAATTATAGGTATTTATCTGATATCGGATAGCAAAATGACCATATCTGCTAATCGTGGGGCATCTTAATCAACAAAAAATTGTTTAATCGTTATTAGTCTCTGTACTCGGGCCAGCGAGTAAGATATACCTACGTATTTGTACATATTATGTAGTAATCGCTTCAACATAATGCTTGTGCAGTCCTCTTATTTTGACTACGTCAACTGCCACATATTTTCCTACAAAATCTAGCAAAGTTTCATAAAGACTAATCAGATGCGAACATATGCAGATGATATATACAGGGTGTTTCACGGTGAGTGGAATATTAAACATTTCGGGAGAACTATAAATGATATGGAGTTGAAAAGTTGTATCTCGCAATTTTTGGGGATACTCTATATGTCTAAAATAATGGCGACATTCTGGCACCGAATATACCAGAAGTGAATACTAACCTCGTTATCGTTTTCAAAATATTGCAATTTTAATAAAAAAAATTGAAATTAGAAACCTGTTGAAAAACACTAATAACTTTCGCAGTGGTAAAATTTTACTGTCAATTTTTTTACCATTTAAGTAAGAAAGGCTAAGTTCACTGTGAATAATTCTAGATATACGGAAAAATCTACAGGGTGCTCAAAATGGAGGGTCAAACTTGAACAATTTTGTCCTTTATTAAGTCGCTTATTTTAAATAGAACGTGCTATATTTTATTATGCTTTTCGTTTCCTTTCTTTATCCTCTTTCTAAACATATTAATATTCCCTATATCCAAAATATACCGTTTTCAAATTATTTGTCAAAATTATTAGATGATCTAATTTTAACAACTTTGTCCTTTCTTAAGTCGATTAGTCTAAATATAACATACTGTATTTTATAAAACCGTTCGCTTCCTTTTTTCTTCCTCTCACTCCATACCTACTTTTGCGGTACGGTTGAATTTATTTGATATCTACGTATTCGTAGAAAAAGTCTAATTGTGTTATTTCTAATTAGGTATTACATGGTGTCATGGTGTCCATGACACACTGTACCTTCTATAACTCTCGCTTTAATCATTTTTATAAAGACCTTGAGATAACTCAAAAACCATACAGTTTAGGAATAGAATACTACTATTTATAGAAAGAGAATGAAAGAGGGATGCGAACAATATTATAAAACACATAATGTCAATTTGAAATAATCAACTTAGAAACGATAAAATTTGATCCTTTAATCACTTTGTTAAATAATTTGATATACTTAATTCGAAAACAGTACATTTTGGGTATGGGAATGCTACTATGTACTGAAAGAGGATAAACAAAGGAAGCGAAAGAAATCATAAAATATGTAATATGTACTATATTTTATTTTATTTATGATAAACAAAGGAAGCGAAAGAAATAAAAAAATATGTACTATATTTTATGATTTCTTTCGCTTCCTTTGTTTATCCTCTTTCAATACATAGTAGCATTCCCATACCCAAAATGTACAGTTCTTTATAAAATAAGCGACTTAATAATGCACAAAGTTGTTCATGTTTGACCCTCCATTTTGATCACCCTGCAGATTTTTCCATAAATCTACAATTATTAACAGCATAGAGAAATTATTTGGTTTCTTTATGATTAACAGTAAGCGCAGCCTTTCGTACTTACATGTTAAAAAAATTAACCATACAATTTTACCACTGCGAAAGTTATTAGTTTTTTTTTCTACGGGTTAACAATTTCATTTTTTTTTCTTAAAAGTGAAATATCTCGAAACCCGTTCATTTTAGAGGTAGCTAATGGTTATTAAAGTCACAAGTGACATTAAATTAATGAGTAGAAATCAAGTATGGCATAAAAAATATAGGAGCACTAGGATCCATGATTTCTGATGACGTACTACTACAGTGAACGAGAATTATTCTCATTTACATTTGAGTTTAACAGACGCATCGTTAGTGATGTGTTGTAATTACGACATCTAGGGGTTGTTCACCTTGTCAGACCCGCTGGAACACATCGAGTTCTATTTATGCACACTAGAGGGCAGTCCATATGTGTCATCAATGTATTTCTCTTGGCGAGAAAATAAGCCGAGGCTCTCGTTCATTTTTGTTCGTTGTCAGATATATCATGTTGATGATATCCAATAAGGTCGAAATCCGGATCTATGATTTCTGATGACGTCTAACAGTGCACGGGAATTATTCACATTTACAACTGTATCATACTTATTTAATCACAGCGTCTAGCAAAATTTCATAATAACCAGTCGGATAGCATACGCTGATGATTACTATATCTGTTCGCCGACCCGAGAAGAGATGCCAATTGTATGCCAACAGCAGTTAATTGACTTTTTTGTCAAATTGTGCTGCTTTTTTAACTAGAATAACGTAGGTACCGAAATAAATTACGTAAGAAACAATACCTACCCACAATGGTAGCTTATGAAAAACAAAATCGGTAACTCTAAAGTTTCGTGATTTATTGATACTGTCTCAATTAAGAAAAAAAACTCGATTAATTTAAGTATGTTTAGTAATTTTTTATCAAAATTAGTAACTATATAACAGACAAGTATTTATTTATTTATAAGTTATTGGGATCATTTTAATTTCGTGCAATCGCTATGAAGCTTTACCCAAATGTTATCGCTGTGAGTTAATTTAATAATCTTACCATAAATCCATGAGACAGCGATTGCTTCGAAGAATACCGCAAAGAGCATTGAGTATCCAGCAGCGTATCTGTCCAAAAGGTGAAAAAAGTAAAACCCACCTTGAGAACAAGATGCTAAGCCAACTAAAAAATACAAAGTGAAGAGACAAGCCACAAAAATCTCTCTGTTCCTGCCGATTTTTGGAAACTCGTCACTTAGGGCCGTTATTATTGCTTCAGAACCACCAAACTGCAAAATATTAAGGGTGAATTTTTGTATAGATTAAAGTCACTGCTTTGTTAGTATAATTTTTATGAAAAAAAAATTAAAGGGTATGAAGACATACCGAGCTATCTAGTCCCAAAGTTAGAAGCATCATGAAGAATATAAGGGCCCAAAATATGCTGCCGGGCATTGTGGCAATGGCTGCTGGATATACTACAAAGACCAGACCGGGTCCCTCTGTGGCGACTTCTTGTATAGGCCGCCCCGCAGCATGAGCCATGTATCCCAGGACAGAAAATATCACAAAACCAGCTATGAAACTCGTTGCTGAGTTGATAACACTCGTTAATAAAGCATCCCTGTAGAAATTTACATATACATAAATTTACATATCAGAAAATTTCTACTTTATTTTTTTACTTAATTACACTAGAATAGTGTGTAACTACAATACAGTAGTGGATTATGATTTCTATTAAGTTTAAAAATTATAACAGTTGCACAACAAATGCAATAAAGACGGATTTCCACTTATACAAATTGTGCCTGTAATTTGATGCAGTAACCTGGGTTACTAGCATTAACTGCAACTAGAGTTATGTGCAACAAATTATATGAATTTTGTTTCCATTAGCGTACGGAAATGTGTGCGGCAACGCAGGGCTCGAAACTATAAAACTCTATGATAATGAAAATATAAACCGTATTTTTTAAGCGCCTTGTACATTATATACGCATGTATTTCTTGCCCGTGTTACATACTCTAGAACGAAAATGTTCTAGAGCCCGCGTATGCGCAGAACGCGGGATGCTCTTACGCAGTTTTACATGCGGGTAGACAAACATTCTGAAGCCTAGTTTCCATGCCACACTGTGTCATGCAAGAAATTGTATAGTGTAAACCCTAAAATATTGCGTCTGGAGGCAAGAAGTCTGCCTCAAACTGCAGGTACACATTTCACAAGTAAAAATCCATATTTAGGTAGGACCATTATTAAATAATATATTTACTGACAGTCCATGAGCTCTAAGTGAAATGCATACTAACTGTGGAAATCACCAGAATTTCAATGGCAGTGATAGATATTTGTCAATTATGATGACTTGCTAAAAAGTTATAGCAAAAAATATTTTACAAAACTTATGAGTTTTGTTGAATATTAACAAACAATAAAAAATTAAATGTTGAATATTAAAAAACAAATGCGTTATATATGACGCAATTTATTTTTTATACTTAAAATCTATTAAAAATATTTTTTTTTGAATAATTTGTATTTTTTCCTTTCACTAACAAGGAGGGGGGGGTATTAAATAGTATTCTAATAAATCGTATATAAAAAGAATGTAATGGATGTAGGTACGTACAACTAAGGATTTACAAGTTTACAAATTTAGCGTAAATAAATATATAACACAAAATTAAAGGAAATAGTTAAGTGTGATAATGCATGATTTTAAAATTAGCAAATATTATTGCTATTCAAATTAAATCTACCATGAAAAAAGACGTGTGAATCTCAATGAGTAGTGAGATATTACATTACTTAAGTATGGATATCAACAATTATAACTAGAGTTCGTGCGAGCGCGGAGTGTAACAGGACCGTAGTCAGTTTACGAATGAAAATGTTAATATGTTCACAGAAACTATGTTGCATCATAGTACATTATTAGATATTATTACTTATTACCAAGCGCGAATATCACAGGGCCGACAATGTGCATATCCTGCCCTTGACTCGTTGGCCTTCACAGCTCACAGCTGACTTGCATTACGAAAATTGCACTAGCAATTTTAGTTATTTATGGCACGCTGTAACAGACAGTCGCCGGTATTGCATCACGTTGATACGTTTCGTTTTTACGTATTCGCCGTGTGTTTAAATAACTGAGGGGAGAAGTGAACAATTTGAAATAATGAGTGATGTACAAAAAAAATATATACGCCAATAATGTACGCCCAGTCAGTAATACAATAAAAGAAAAAATGCAAAGCGTGTTAAAAAAAAATCCAGGATATTTCATTTTGGAAAACATATGTAAAGTTTTAGTTGGTACATATCAGGAGTTACCAGAAAATATATTATTATATAGTTCATGCCTCAACAATTTCTCATACTGTCCATTGTCAACAGTAGACGTTGAACGGTGCTTTTCCATACACAAGTTAATATTAAGTGATAAACGTCGCCGTTTCACTCCAGAACACTTAGAAAAGCACATAATAATATGTTTTAACCACCGCCAACCTGCCATGGGTTCCTTGTCTCAACACTGACGTTAGTCGGGTAAGTGTTGCCATTGTTACGTGTTATCTTAATTTATATAGGTATTTTATCTTTGACTTAACCGTACTATTTGGTAAAAATAGTACTATGTTGCTACATAATTTATGTAAACATATTAATATTTTCATTCGTTAACTGACTACAGTCCTGTTACACTCCGCGCTCGCACGAACGGCTAATTGTCAAATATTAAATATTTTTAATATCGACGTGATAGTGAAGTTTGAATTAAATCGATAGTCGCTTTTTGTAAAAAAAATAATGACTGTGTCATTACTTCGCAGACGTGACAGGTTATTTTCTCTAATGTATTATAATATTGGTCCATTAGATATTAACAAATGGAAATTGATGATTACATTATTGATGTTTTAATGTGTGTTAAAAGTTAGACCAACTTCTTAAGAAGGATTAAGAAGTTCAGAAATAACTTCTAGTTCACGGAAACTTACTTATAAACGTTGTTGTGGTATTTATTGTAAGAGGCGTAGGCTAGGAGCACTCCAAATCCTGGGCCCAAAGAGAAGAATACTTGGGTTGCTGCATCTACCCATACCTGCATATTTCGGTAACTTATTAGTCGTTATTAAACTTTATAAGGGAAAATAAATGATATTATTAAAAAAAAAAACATTGGTTGATAAACGAGAAACCACTATAGTATCCTTACGCATTTTGACGTACTATATTCGAATCCGGTGTCAGAATTGCTCCAACACCCTCAGGTTTTCACCTAGGAACAAAAGTTCCCTGGAAAAGCCTCAATCTTGGCTGTAACTCTGAGAGTGATAGATAGTTTTATCGTTCGATAAGTCATTGTGTATGGACTAGGCTTAAAGTGCGTTCGGTGAGCGAACGAATGACGAATGAACAACGAACCTCGAACTTCGAATGCACATTCGGTCAATATGTATGATAAAGCGAAGGGGAACCGAATGATAATTTTGCGTTCGGTTCGTCTTTGTCTTCGAGGTGAGGAGTTATTATGAAATTCTTTGTATCATAACAAGATTAAAGAGCAAGATGCATGAAACGCAAATGAGCTCTTTGGATATAAGGTAAATGTGATAATATAGTTTTAAGTAATTCTTCAATTCAATTTTTGACAAAAACAAGACAATGAATTCGTTTCGAGTTCGCTCATGTGAATATATCAACGAAATATTTTAGAGCGTTTTTTATGACGCTTTATATGTTGTGCAACTCGCAAACTCTAGCACTAACCGTCACTAATATAAGCTATGTAATGCATTTTTTTTACTCACCTCAGCAGAACCAATCGCACTGAAATTGGGATTTAAATAATATTTAATTCCTTCTGCGGATCCGGGAAGAGTAATACCTCTGACGAGAAGAATCAAAAGAACGGCGTAGGGAAACAAGGCTGTAAACCACACGACCTTTCCAGAAGTAGAAATCCCCTTCCATAAGGAAAAGTAGCAGATCACATAAACCGCCAGGAGACATAACGCTATGTCCCACTTTATAGCACCCAAGTCGTGTAAGCCTTGACTTTGGTGTAGTTCTAGAATCGCTCGGCTGCAATAAACATGTGATGCTATCCTTTTACGATATATGTATGTGTGTACATGAATACATATATTTGTGAAAATTTGCGAAAACCAGCACTTGTTTAATAACGTGCTTCTTGAGCGAAGTTGGTCTTTTATACCGTAAAAATCACAACTTCGAATCGATGAATTCAGTTTGATAGTGTAGGGTAAATAGAAGTCAGTATACAGAGAAGTATATAAAAAAAAGTATATGGTGTACGTTTTTTTAAAAATTATGCCTTAAAATTGTACACTAGAGTTAGTTGTACATTGAGTTATTATACTGATATCTTTTGAACAATTTGGTTTCCATAAATAATATAAATCAAATACCTTGATTGATTGGGTCGAGTTAAAAGAAAAGATTACCGCTAGGCACTAGGGGAATAGACTCGATGGTTACCAATCTTGCATACATACTTACAAAAGAACTGCCAGAAGTATAAGACCGATAATAATCATTCAACATTAGTAATCATTTAAAAAAATTTCACTACTCAGTTGTCGCTTAACTTAACTTTTCAGATATTTAACAATGCAGTTTTAAGAGGTAAACTGTGACCCTCCTAATTCGTCTCCTTAAATTCTCTATCAACACATATAAATACGTTTTTATTTAATAAAATGTAGTTTTAAGGGGTAAACTGTGACCCCCCTAATTCGTCCCCTTAAATTCTCTATCGATAATATCGACACATTATGTCGATTCTTTTTTTACGATCCTCTTAATTTTGATTATGAGTTTGTTCAAAACTTGCTTGTTTCATTTCTTGATACGTTACTCGATGGTAAGAATTTGAAAGAGTAGATCGGTTAATTAATGTTTAAAGCTTCTACAAGCTGTACTAGCTTCTACTAACTGCATTTTATTAGTTTGATAGATATACATTAATTTTTTGAACGAAAGAGTGCTGATAAAGTTTGATGAGCTTTTCTAACATATTTTAAGTAACGCAACTGGCTTATTAACGAATTAAAGAAAACTGTGTAAATCTAGTTTGACAAGGCAATATGGATATCGAATTATACGTGTAAATACAACAGGACTTACTTAAAATATTCGGATGCAGCAGAAGCAAACCTGGCGTCTAATCCAACAAGTGACAACTCTGTCTTGTTGAGTTCCGTTGAGTTTCCCATTGGAAAGTCGAACTGAAAATATTTAAATGTTGCAAAAGCCATCATAAAGTTAGGAATTGCAATAGTGATGAAGACGATTGACTAAGAGAAGTTTTTTTTGTAACCACAATTTTTCACCAGATAATGAAAATTAAACAATACCTATTATGAATAATTAAATTGGCTACTTCTACCACTCTTCCAATTTTTGTGTTATTCGTATTTCTTCAACCATAGCCCTTAAATTAATTCGTTTTATTATACAGTGATGAGCGAATATGTGAAACCACGTAATATCTCAGAAGTTTATAGATATATTGATACGAAATTTTAAATAAGAAAAATCGTAAAAAAAATCCATAACTTGAACTCATTTTGAAACATTGAAATAAGAATGTTCCAAAAAAAATGGCGACATAATTTTTTTTTATGTAATGCCCTGTATATTTTCACATTTTCTGATAATCTTTGATGATCTGATTTTAACGAACTAACTTGGTATTTAAAGTGAATATTTTGGGAGCTACAGACAAATGAAAATCGTAAGTATTCACATAAAACTATTTTAATGAAGACTAAAGAATTAAGATAAAATTTAATTATTATTAATTTTATTAATAGTGTGCAATTAATAATAGCTTAATGTAGCATTAAGCTCTGAGTAATTGAATCGCAATAATCTAATTTAATGTAAATTCTTTCGTAACGTTCACTACTAGTGCGGTGAATTTTTTTAAAATTTCTTCAGTTATTTTTTTGAGACAATTAGGTCTCTGAAAATAAATTTTGGACTTTAATAAACCCAAAGGAAGTAATTCAGTGGACTAAGGTCGAGAAATTACGCAGACCATTCAGTTTCACTAATTTAACTTTTTTTTTTGTCCAGTCCATCTGTGAAGTCTTGATTTAGCTGACCTCGAACAATACGAATATAATGAGATAGTGTCCCATCCTGCTGAAACCTGAGTGAAACCAGATAATATCAGGAAGTTGTTTTTTTCCCTCTAATGTCTGTCTGTTAACTTTTGTGTGTACACGATAACGCGTTAAAATATCAACTTCAAATTTGACCTACCATGACGAGTTCTGGAGCTGATTAGATTTTTGAGCTTAATCGGTTGAAGGGTTAAGTGGGGTTAATACACTTTTTTATTGTCTATTGGTAATTCGCAAACGATGGAAGATATGCACATCAAGACACATGTACAACATAACAGATCTATGAATTTAAAGGTTTTTAACTTAATAGGGTCGCGGGGGGGGGGGTATGTTGAGAGGATTTAAGGGGGTAAGTATTTGAAATAGGTCAAATAAACAATTTTAACATTATTTTTAGTAATTACACAGTGAGCGGATTTCTAAAAACAAACCCTACTCTTCTTTGGTATTGGGGTAACTAAAGCAAAATGTAAGGAGATTATAAAAAAATTGTGAAAACGTATATGTATGGCTAAGCTAAATCATACATTTATTTTGATTTGACTGATGGTGTTATTTATTGTCCCACGGTAGGGGTGAGGGCAAGGGGCTTGTATTTTAATATGAATTAAGAAAAATACTTTTAGCGTTTTATAGGTTTTTGGGGTAGAGGAACTCAAATATCATATTAATAAGCTTCTATTTCTATACCCATTACCAAGTACTATGCCCATTTTCAGTACAATAATTACGACTTATATAACATAGCTTATAAAAGTCATATGGGTTATAAGTAAAGCCGGCAGATCCGGGCGGCGGGGCGCACAGTGATGGAAAATGGAAACAATTCGACCTTCGCGGCTGTATTAATCGTATTTTGATGGACTTTTTTTATTTCTCTTAGAATTTAATGTTATTTCTTTGGGAAGTGCGAAAAATTTGAAATTCAGTAAGGCATTTTTTTAAACCAGAAAAAAACCTAATAATTGGGGCATTATAGTTCATTCAAAACGCGAGGTGAAATGTTGCAATTTACGCCACAAATAGAGACTACTTCTAATACACTGGGTCGCTGATTACGAAAATTGGGGTCCCGCCCCTAAAATGGTAAGAACACCCCTACAAATGCAAAAAAACACCCATTTTACGGGGTTTTTAGCAAGTTTTTCGCAATAATCTTGTTATAAATGTTAATTAACCATATTAAATACTGTTGTGTTGCTAAGAATTTATACTTTGTCAAATATAATTAAATTAAGCCAAAATTGATTCGTGAGTGTTAATTACAAAGGGGTGAAAACCACCCTCTCAGCAGAAAAAAAAGAGGAAAGGATTTTTTAAATCATAAATTAGATGCTTTTTCAATCCACAAATGGGATAATTAGGGGTAGCTTTAATCTTGGAAGGGATTAAAATATTTTCCTTGCGATTAAATGGCTATTTGTTTAAAACAATATGCAAAGAGTAAAAAACAACATTTTTGCTTAGTACTTTTTACTTTACAATGCTTTAGGGGTAGTTTTACCCTTCAAAAGGGTGACTATATTTCAGATTTTTTTTTAATACTAATTCATTGACCAATAAAACAAAATGCAAAAATGATATATCTAAACGAATTTTTTCAAGTGCATTTAAATTCTGGGGTGTTAGGGGGCAGTTTAGAGGTAGTTATAATATAATCAGGGGTGAAAATAGTAGTTTTAATTTTTCAATAAGTTTTTATTAAAAACTTTCTAGAATTAGAAATTAAAATTGTTTTATCAAGTATTTTCCTCTTTTTTTTCTGCTGAGAGGGTGGTTTTCACCCCTTTGTAATTAACCCTCACGAATAAATTTTGGCTCAATTTGATTCTATTTGACTAAAAGTATAAATTCTTACCCACAAAACAGTATTTAATAAGGTTGTTTAAAATTTATAACAAGATTATTGTGAGAAACTTGCTAAAAACCCCGTCAAAGGGTTTTTTTTGCATTTTTAGGGGTGTTCTTACCATTTTAGGGGCGGGACCCCAATTTTCGTAATCAGCGACCCAGTGTATTAGAAGTAGTCTCTATTTGTGGCGTAAATTGCAACGTTTCACCTCACGTTTTAATGCAATGCCTCAATTATTAGGTTTTTTTTTGGTTTATAAAAATGCCTTACTGAATTTCAAATTTTTCGCACTTCCCAAAGAAATAACATTAAATTCTAAGCAAAAAAAAATTTCATGAATTCCATTAAAAAAATACTTTTGTACGTCGCCGTTTTCTGGAACACTGTATATTTCAAGTTAGGTTCAAGTCATGGCTTTTTAACGCTAATTTTCACGTGTAAAATGTTGTGTATCAATATCTTTATTAACTTCGGAGATATTTACGCGGTTCCACACTTTTACTAATCGCTGGGCGGTATTGGAACGTAGTCTTCAAGAATTGAGACATCATTTTTTTGAAAACAAATATCACTTATATTTCAATTTTGTATGAATTACGTATTCGATTTTTTTCCAAACCACCTTCTTAGAAAATACTGTAATTTTTTTTGTAATTTTTCAATTATGCACCTATTTTTTACCAGTCTTACACCGTCTATAATTGTGACCGACAGCGCCTGCGAACCCCAGCACACCCGGTACAGCATTCCCAACCTTATTAATCACTTCCTAAAAATCACTTAATTTCCAGTAACTTTACCATATTTTTACTGGTGGTGCGATTTCAACTGCAGAGAGTGTATTTCCAATACCATGTATCTAATAGTAATTTTTACAACATCCATAATATTTCGTATATTATGTATTATTTGTATGAAATTTGTTGTGGGATATTATTTGTTCTTGAACAGTTTTCGATGGCTGTATGAAAACTTTGTTTTAAAGTGATCATCGCATTCAATTGTTATTCAAAAAGATACAAATTAGAGGTTTGGGAAATAGTATTTTATTAAGTCTAGTGATGTTAATACACCACCTAAATAGAGTTTCTTCTTTTTCTTGAAAACATTTTCAATAAATAAAATATCTATATTGTACAAATACTGTAAGATAATCGTATTGTTGATGTCTATAGGAAAACAATATGGGCTGATACTTACAGGTCTGCAGTTTGGCGTATTCCAAGGATTGTCACACGTGGTCCAAGGCAGTAGATTTGTAAAAGATGCAAAAAAAGAATCGTAAAGCCCAGGCAATTATAACATTATAGTAGAAATCAACATAGAAGGCTATCAAAACAACAGCGTAACCTATACCTGAAAAAGAAGAGAACATACGTAAATATACAGGTGACACAAACATACTTTTTTTTCTTTATTTATAGACAAAATTTAAAAAAAAATTATCGGCGTCTCATATTCATAACGAGTGTCAACTATTGACATATAAAAGATATTTATGCAATTTCCGGTTTTTACCATAAGTGCTACCAACTTACAATTTTCAAACGGAACACCCTATACATATTATAATATTTGTGATTTTTACAATAATTCTCATATATTTTTTTTTGTATTTAGTGATACCAAATAATTCCGATATTTTTTTAAACATTTTTTTTTATTTTCAAATTAAGTGTGTCATGATCACTTAATTCCTTTAATCCTAGTGATCCTAAAAATCCTAGTGATCCTATAAAAACTCAATTGACGGTTGAAAACAACTAATCCGCTACCACTACTATTTCTTATATTTGTAAACGACTTACCAGGTGTAAGTAACAGTTACAGTTTTTACTTGTAGTGATACTACGAATATCAGTTATTATTTTTAAATCCAGAGTTCCGCGGATGGAGTAAAAAATCATTCAAAAATCAAAACATTATATTTTTGTTAGAAAAAACATTTTTTTTTGTTAAAACTGTAAAACTAGGAGTAATTGTAAGGGTATTTAAGCCCCATTTTTCAAATGGGAAACTCCGGGTACATTAATTATATTTTTAATATATTTGAAAATTCTTCTTTTTAGTGATACCAAGCTTAATACTATATGAACTGTAAGGTCAAAACCGTTGATATATTACAAATTTTAAAAGTCGGTAGTTCACTAACTATTCACTGGGGACCCACATTATTACAGTTTTTTTAAATCGGCTTTTAGAGGGGAATCCAAATATGTAATAATAGGTCTAATAACAGGGTGTTCCATTAAAAAATGGAATATATTTTATTAAACGCACCTGTATACACAGTTGTGGTATACATAGCATTTAAAAAAAATTAGACGCAATCCTGCATCTTTAATTTGAAACTTACTTACTTAGTTACTTTGAACTTACGAACTTAATTTTAAAAGAGATGATGCCCCAGTTAAAATTTAATGAAAACCCCTGTACATCACACCACTCAGAATGTGGCAGAAGGAGAATATATACCGGGTGACCACGAGATTACTACCCAGGCTCTAGCTGAGGCATGAAAAAATATATCGATTTCAAATTTTGGGAATGTATATCATTGAATGGGATGCAAAATTTAGTTATAAAAACAACTGATCATCGCTTCCTGTTTGACCGGAAATGCCTTAAACTTTGTTATTTTATATGGAACACCCTGTATGTTAAATATTTTTTTAATTCTACTGAAAAAACTAAGACTAAAACATGTATCATGTCCTATACCTATCTTTGACAGTTTCCGAGAAAATCGCGTTTAAAGATGTCAAATGTGTCATTTATAAAATTCTTTTGAAAGAAAACAAGTGAAGATAGGGACAAACTCATATGATATCTTTAACTTATTTTGGAAGCACTAAAGCCTGATATCATTAAAATTTCGCACTTCCGCCTCAACCGGAAAATACCGGAAGTCATCTTTAGTAGCAATTTACTGCAATAATTTTAATGGAATGCCCTACAACTAATTGGAAATTCGAATTCTACAAACAATTTCGAATCATTCTTATGTACACTTCCCTATACCCAAAGTTCATAGTTTTTGAGATATAATATTTTATTCAAAAAAACATAAAAAAATAGTAAATTTTAAAAAATGCAACATCATCCATAAATTAAATGTTCAAATTGTCCACCATTCATTTGATGACATAAATGAATCCTGTTTTCAAATTCCCTTAACACATTTTCCATTTGAGCAGGAGTAATATTGTTCACCGCTCTTGTAATCCGATCGCGGAGATCTTGTAAATCAGTAGGCTGTGTTCTGTACACTGCTTCTTTAATGTGACCCCAATAGAAAAAATCCAAGGGAGTGATATCGCAGGACCTAGCTGGCCATCTAACTGGTCCGTACGTACCTATCCAACGATCTTCAAACGTTTTATTCAAATGATCCCTAACCCTTCGAGCATTATGGGCTGGGGCTCCGTCCTGCTGGTAATAAATGTGGAAATATTCATTTATTGGTAAATTTTCGAGAAAGTCAGCTATTTCATTGCTTAAAAACTGTAATTACTGGTGTGCTGTTAGTGGATTTTCAAAGAAAATTGGTCCAACGATGCGCGTTCCAATTACTCCCATCCACACATTAACACCAAATCTCTCCTGGAAAGCACCTTGTCTAAATAAGTGAGGATTTTCTCTTGCCCAATATCTCGAATTATTTTTATTGAACATACCCAAATTCGTGAAGCGTGATTCGTCAGAGAAAAGGATAAAGCGGCTTAAATTTGGGCGTTGCTGCACCATAAACCAATTACAAAACTCCAGCCTCCATTGGTGATCGGCTTCATAAAGATGGTGGTGTACCTGGTACTTAAATGGCTTAAATTTGTGCTTTTTTAAAATATTTCTGACGCTTTCCCGTCCAATTCCAATATTGGCAGCAATTTGTCTAACTGAAGTAGTCGGATCTACCTCAATACACGCCAGAGTATTAATCTCCGCCTCTTCACTAACAATAAACTCGTTAGGTTCTTCTTCAATACTTTTGGTTTTTAAGTGACGTTCAAGCCAAGGGAAATATTTATCATGTGGTTGTGCACGATCTGGATATCGTTGCCCGTATAAAGCTTTTGCTTCCCTGCGATTTTTTTCTCATTTCTCCATACACTAGCAGCATGTCGATTTGATGTTCGCGAGTAAAAAGTGGCATTTTAAATAAAAGAGAAGTAATAACACTACCACCAAACGTTGTAAACAGTAAGAATTAATTGTCAAATTAAGCAACAATGAAGAAACTGACGTTTAAAAACAAAAGCCTGTGATAGCGCCTACCTATATTATAATTCCTAGGCACCTCTGATAGATGCATTGACTGATTCTATCGTTTTCTATTTATGCATCCGTTCATACCTATGACATTCTGACATTAAACATTTAATATCTCAAAATCTCAAGAATGATTCGAAATTGTTTGTAGAATTCAAATTTCTAATTAGTTATAGGGCATTCCATTAAAATTATTGCAGTTAATTGCTACTAAAGATGACTTCCGGTATTTTCCGGTTGAGCCGGAAGTGCGAAATTTTAATGATATCAGGCTTTAGTGCTTCCAAAATAAGTTAAAGATATCATATGAGTTTGTCCCTATCTTCACTTGTTTTCTTTCAAAAGAATTTTATAAATGACACATTTGACATCTTTAAACGCGATTTTCTCGGAAACTGTCAAAGATAGGTATAGGATATGATACATGTTTTAGTCTTAGTTTTTTTCAGTAGAATTAAAAAAAAATATATAATATATAGGGTATTCCATATAAAATAATAAAGTTTAGGGCATTTCCGGTCAAACAGGAAGTGATGATCAGTCGTTTTTGTAACTAAGTTTTGCATCCCATTCAATGATATACATTCCCAAAATTTGAAATCGATATATTTTTTCGTGCCTCAGCTAGAGCCTGGGTAGTAATCTCGTGGTCACCCGGTATGTACATGAGAGACGCACAACCAAACACGATTTTTACCTGTGTCAGGTGCGAATTGCCACAGACGGGATTCGAACCTGTGCAGATAATATATTTTGAAGTAATCGCCATGCTCTACCCACTGAGTTATGCGGCAGTCGTATTAGTCTAGGATATGGCGCGTCAAAAAATTCATGAATCCTAACTGTCTGCCGTGTGGTAAATAAGCTCCCGAGTCGATGTGGAGCATTTTTTCTCATACCACATATATATGGCAAAGCGGCTATTTTCGAGATAGAGGGGGGGGGATCTGGGAAAAAAGTGGACCCTAACCGTCTCGAAGTCAAAGTATCCATTTTTAATAAACCGGGAAAAATAGTGGCAGACAAAACTTTATGGCGGTTTCGGAGGGGGAGTGGGGTTGACGAAAACCGGAAAAAAAAGTGGATCCTAACCGGATTTACCAAAGTGCAATGTTCTGGTTCCAACATGCATTTTTATGGAAAAATAGTTGCAGACACCGCAGACTGACAGTATAACGGTAATTTTCAATCTAACATGGAAGAATGTCTCAAAACTGCTATAATATAGCATAAAATAAGTAAAAATTGAAAAAAAATATCTGTCGCTTGCCAAGTATGTTCCCTAACGACCGCACGTTACATACTGCTGGCAGACATACAGCAGTTTTGAGAAATTATTCCATGCTGGATTGCGAATTACCGTCATACTGCCAGTCTGCGGTGTCTGCCACTATTTTTTTCATAAAAGTGCATGTTGGAACAAGAAAATTGCACTTTGGTAGATCCTAACCGGATCTACCTTTTTTTCCCAATTTTTTTCCGGTTTTCGTCAACCCCATCTCCCTTCCGAAACCGCCATAAAGTTTTGTCAGGCACTATTTTTCCCGGTTTATAAAAAATGGATACTTTGACTTACCGTTGCTTCCAGACGGTTAGGATCCACTTTTTTTTTCTCAGATTTCGACCCCCCCCCCTCTATCTCGAAAATGGCCGTTTTGCCATATATACGTGGTATGAGAAAAAATGCTCCACATCGACTCGGGAGCTTATTTATCACACGGCAGACAGGTTAGGGTTCGTGTTCATGGATGTTTTGACGCGCCATATCCTAGACTATATGTTCTTTAAACCAAGTTAAAAGTTCTATTTTTGTTTGCTTAATAGATTTGTTAAATAGACTTGATCATCTTATATACAGGCTGTTTCATGACGACCGTGAGTTATCGACATCTGGAAATTGGTTCAGACGATTTTTATAAAATTTGGTGTGCGGGGGTTTTGAAATCATTCTGAATTTGATCAAAATATCTTGTATTAAGTCTGAAATACTTCTGGTTATACCGGAAATCGTCATTAACTTTTTTATTTCAAATGGAACATCCTGTATATTATTGTATTTTCGAATTCTAAGATAAATTTTAGGGGTACTTTTATGAGGAACTACTATACCTAACCTGACGGTTTTTGAAAAAAAATTTAAATTTTATTTTGGAAAAAAGTACCATATTGAAAAACCCATATTTTTTTCCAATTCATAGAATTGATATTTAACCCTTGTTGCCAGGAAGGCATGCATCACTTATTACAACATTCATTTTATACAGAGTGTCGACTGTAACTTTTCCAAATTATTCATGTTTGACTCTTAACAACTTTGTTTTTTTTTTCAAATGGAGTACTCTGTTAATTACACAGCCCCAAAAAAAAATGTCAAGACCCAGAGGGTAGATCCCCCCCACCTCTTCGTTTTTGGGGTCGTTCAAACCGAATATGACCATAAAAAAATTTAACTAGCCATTTCCCCATTATCACCACCATACACCCCCTTCTTCATACAAAGTCGAGTAGGGTGTGTATTCCTACGTTTTCTGGGCCACTAAGAACGAAGAAGACTACCAAAAATAAATTAGACCCCCTCGTTACCCCCTAGCGTCACTTTATCACCCCCATACACCTCCTTCTGGGAGTTGACATGTAAATTCTCATACAAAGTTGAGTGGGGCATGTATACCCATGTTTTCTGGGCCACTAAAAACGAAGAACACTACCAAAAACAAATTCGACCCCGGCGTCACCCCTAGCGCCAATTTACCACCTCCCATACACCCCCTGAAGGGGGTTGAAATGTCAATTCTCATACAAAGTCGAGTCGGGTTAGTATTCTTATTCGAGTTTATTGAAACATGGCGCCGAGCGGTTGTAGGCAAAGGTGGCCTATACCCGAGGAAGGATGGAGGAGGAAGAGGTGGAGGTGGGAGAGGGAGGAGCTCACAGTGTCAGAAGGTTAGAGGGGAAGATCTTGCCTCTGGGAAGATTTTGGAAACGGCCTGCAAAATATTTGCGAAATATTTTTTTTTCATAATCACCGAGTAAATACAGTCTTTTTATACATGTGATTTTTCTTTTGAATTTTTATTTCATCCCAACATATCGTCTGTGAGATTTTACAATAGTTGTATCTTTAAATGCAGCTTTAGAGTTCGCAATTTTTATTGCCAGCAAGAAAAATTACAGCAATTTTTATTATACGCATGCGTCATTATGTTTGTTCGTGCAATTTATTGCAGATAAAAATTGCAAGGCTGGAGTTGTCTTGTCAATATCTTCCACTTTTGTATCTTTGCCATCTCAGTATGGATTTATGTTTATTGTTTCTTTAGGGTTCCACTACAGTTATGTAAAATGATAGGAAACTTTCTGTAGAATGGTGTAATGAAAAAATAGAATGGACCGCAGGGTTTATTTCGTTTAATAATGAAGATGCATTGTTTGGGTGATCTGTCATGCTGTGCAGAAGGATATATTAGGGGAGATATTTTGATATTAGAAAGCCTAGATAACAATACTTAAAGGTAACCCCTAGTGTTATTATGAAAAAATTTGACAGCATGAAGATCCATTATCGGTATTCCAGTACTTGTACCAACAGATCGGCTAGGAAAGTAAATAGTTCCCTTGGCTATTTACTAGCCTACTATCTCATCTAATATTCTTTCTACTAATCGATTTTCTAACCAATAATTTTTTCTTTGATACATTCTTCCTCTTCATCGATTGTGTACTTGCATTGTGTCTAATACAAACACATTAGATATTAGGAAACTTTTAACATAGCTTTTTTATCTCAATGAATTTTGAACTCTAGGTTTTACGACCGCGAATATCCATATTTATCTACAAATCACTGCTACTAGTGAGCTAGAATTTAAAAAATAGTTTTATGTTTATACGCCTACATACTTCGGACTTGGAATAGTTCACTGGTAGATTATATCAGCAACTGTACAAGTAGCTTTTAGTAGTTTTTACCAATGTAAACGCCGCTTTAGGACATTGAAAAATCGTCTCCTACGCCTGAGGTCATGGAAGCTATCCACTTATTTAATTGTTATCACAATAAAATATATTTTTCAGATAATTCCTCTGAATATGATTATTAGAGTGTCAGATTCTCATTCCACTTCCAGCTTCGGATCGGATCATGGACGAGAGTGCATTTTATTTTAATTGATTGGAAGTGAATTAAAATTTGATACTCTAATGATTGCATAAGTTCTACACTGTTCTAATAATTTTGAAGGGCCAATTTACTAAATTTTTCTTTTCGAAATTTCGTTAACGTAAAATTTTGATTATGTAGTTTGACTATTTACTTAGATGCTAGATGTACTAAAAAAAACTGTGACAAAAAATTAAATTTTCTGATAGTATTCGTCATTATTAAGACTCTATATAAATGAAGTAGTTGTAGAACGGAATAATTGGGTGTAAAAATTGTAAATACTGTTTTACACATACCAATTTATTGCACAATCAATTGTAGAATTTATTTTTCAATAAATTGTTCAATTTAGTATTGCAAACTTTACACTTTGCAATATTTGTAACAATTTATTGGCCAATTTCAACACTGCTAACTCTCAATGACTAAAACCTAAGAGTTATCATAGGTTTGTCCCTAAGAGAAATCGCTTATCTCATTGTGAGGTTGGTACAATGAAATACATGTAAAAAGTCACTAAATATCCTTAAAATTGGCCAAGAAATTAGAGCAAGTTCTAAATTCTACAATTTATTGTGGACAATAAATTGGGCGCAATTTCTGTTTTACACGAATTCCAATAAATTGAAGGTACAATTTATTGTGAAAACAATTGGTGTGTGTAATCATAAGATGCATTAAGTTCAAGTCCGTTTCTATTACAAATTAATTTTATTAGACAGGAATATAAGAATTTATGTATGTTTTACGTGATAAGCGATAACTCAAGTATCAACTCAGAAAACAAGAGAAAGAGCTTAACGTCTTCATAACCTAATAGAGTGCTTTTATTTGCAAATTTTTTCGCTTAAGCGGAAAGTAGTAAAAGGGAAATTCACCGTCTTTTAAGTCGAAAGAGTGGCGAAATGGACGATATAATCTTCTCCGACCGAATAACCATCCTTCAAGTGTTCTAATGGGACCGTACAACTGAATTCCTTCTGAATATAGAGCTGGATTTGTCCCGACCAGTGGCATCACGTTCAGAGGATTACGGAAGGATCCAACGTCGTATATCTTTATTAGAGTTATTATAGTAAAATTAATGGGTTATACTTAGTTCATTATTACTTCCACATCCATGTAGTGGAGTGGAAGTCTAGTATCGATGAATAATTTAAAAGTATATACATATATTGGCTATATTAGCTATATATAGGCCAAAAATGTTCTTAACCGTCGAGATTGAGCAAAAAATTGTTTACCTGTCGATTACTTTTTTGTGAACACGATATAACTCGAGAACATAAACTACATATTAACTTGAAACTAGGAACTTATACTTACTTCGATTTTTCAATATCATAGAGGTATGGAGAACACCTTTTTAAAATATCTTTTGTCTTTGGTTTAAGTATTTTTTAAATGATGTGTCGAGTTGAGAAAAAAATTCTGGAATTTTGCAATTTTTACTACCAGTACTAAATAATAATATGATAATACTAAAAAAAGTACCAATCTAGGCTTTCAAAACTCATTTTACTTAAAATGACACATCGACTCAATCGCTACATATGTATGTACATAATTCGCTTGTCCGGAAGAATAGTGACACATCTCAAAAATAAGAACTTGTCAAGAAACGCAATTGAAAGTCATTATAATCTTTCACTGATCAATAGAGTAAAGTTTTTTTTTAAATTATATTATACATAATATATTATAACTAGCGACCCGCCCCGGCTTCGCACGGAAAAAATGTGTTTATTTACGACATCACATTAGAAACCTCTAAAATTATCAGTGTTTCTCTACTATAGCGACATCTAAAAAAAAACGTCATCAACTCTGGCTATGAACGAGAGAGATGGAAATAGCGGTCATGTCTAAGCTTTTCGGTTATGTCAAACTTTTGACAAGTGACTGTCACAATTTCTAAAATCAACATTGGCTGTCAATCGATGTGACAGTCTTGACAAGTAAATAAGGTTATAAATTCGATTAAGAATAGAAATATGTCTTTTTTTTCTCGGCCAACTTTGATGACGTTTTTTTTTTGGATGTCTATATATTATGCATGTATTATACATATAAACCTTCCTCTTGAATCACTGTATCTATTAAAAAAAAAACCGCATCAAAATCCGTTGCGTAGTTTTAAAGATCTAAGCATACATAGGGACAGACAGACAGCGGGAAGCGACTTTGTTTTATACTATGTTGTGATTGTGATATAATTAAAGATGCAAAGGTTTTAGTATGCAGTAGATAGCAAAGAGTTGTATTTGTCCGATAATGCACAAATATTGAACTGAGTAGGATAAAAATCTGAACAGTTTAGTCATTTGTTTATGTTAGAACCAAGAAGAATAGTTCTAGTCTTACTACACCCCCCCCCCTTGGAGCATGGGTGGGGGGAACTAGAATAAAATATCAGGAAAATATTAAAAAATTGTAAAAAACTTATGTGGAGTCAAACCAAATATTGAATTTATGTTCATTTGATTGATTGTGTTTTTGTTGTTCACATGAGGGGAGGGGGCGATTGTTTTGTTGTATCTTAACGGGGCTTAATAAAGATGTGACATGTTTAATATAATTTTGAGGTAGGAGAATTCAAGTATCACATTATTAAGTATGTCCTCTCATTTTTACTTCCATATCCAAAACAGATCATACGTATCACAAAGGTTATTCAGGTCATCAAGGTCATACATGTAATTAAGGTTATACAAGTTATTAAATTTATTTAGGTCATTGATACCATATGTCATAAAGTGATATGGGTCATATTAGTCATACAGGTCGTAAATGTCATATAGGTCATGAAGGTCATACTCAAATGCCAAAAAATACATAACAATATCAAACTTTTATGACCTAATGTTTTTAACCTGACGTTTTTAGCGGTTTAGTCTAATTAAATGTGGAAAAACTGGATGTGGTGAATGAAATGAAAAGTGATTGATTATAATCAACCACTTTTCATTTCATTATAATCATTCATTATAATGAATTTATCCGTTACTTATGGACCTCACTGTATATAACTAATGAGCAAATACAGAAATAATGTTGAAAACTGGTGTCTTACTATAAAAGAGGGACTCGAACAACAGTTATTTGTTTAACAAATGTTCAAAAAGAGATCTTTTAACAAGAAGAACCTTTCCTATCTTTAAAAAGCTTCACATAAACAAATGGTTAAAAAGGTATAGGCAATATTAGGGGCACGGGCAGCCGAGTGGGTTAAAGCACCGTCTTTCCAGTCGCGATACCTCTGTGCGCGTTGTTCGTGTCTTGGCCGAGGTAGAGGATTATTAATTGTCTCGCTTTCTCTGTCAGGACTTGATATGCAACCACTAGTACACACTAGTAAAGGTGTGGATGCATAGATGCCAATCCAACCGCACATGCCCTAGATTTGGTAATGTTCTGAGTTTTCTGGGTTTCCTCCGAACTGTAAAGCAAATGCGTTATCGAAATAATCTTAAGTCGCTCCCAGTGCGCCGTGGCAAATAATGATAATTGCCACCCCTTCCCCGCACAGATCCCTGAGAGGACCTCTGGGGTTACTCTTCGGAGTAATTATAGGTAGAGTATTATTATTATTATTATAATATTCCAGACGTTTGCCGGACCTGTATATTTGAAAACGGCAAGCAATAATTCTCTATCTACGAGTAGGTATGTTATCGCGAATTGCTTTTTCTGATCTGCGTTACATGAGGTTAAATTATTTTTATCTACTAATTAGTTTAGAAGATAAATAAAGCATAACGCTTAGGGGGAGATTCAAGTGTAGGAGCATAAGTTTGCTCTATTTTGCTTGATTTTTTTTAGAAGGATTACTGGATTGCAAAGTTTTTCATCATTTCGGTAAAAAAAAAACGACTTCAAAATTCCTGGCCTTTGTTTAAATAATAATTTTGAGTGTGAAACTGAAAGGAGGGGTTTCGATATCAGCCCCCCTAAATCATATTTTTTAGTTTATTATCTAGATCATCCCTATTTTTTTTATAATGTGAAAAATATAAAGTTTCAAAAACACATATTTTTTGTGTTACTTAACCCCTTAACTCACGTATTTTTTTCGGAAAAAAAGGTAAAAAAAAAAACATTATTTTTATTGCTGATAATAAATATGTAAATATATGTGAATCCAAAAACATTATTTTTGGTAGTCAAAATAGTCAAAATATAGTCAAAATGAAGGAGGAGAAGGAGGAGGTGGATTGACCTGATGTACGCTAAGTTGACACCAACTTCTTACAGAGCTAAGATCCCTTCCATCTGATGATCTACCATCCGATTCTATAGCACTATCGCTAATGTTAATCTCGTCTGAACCGCCTTCAGAACTCTGCGTATTCAAAATCTTCGGTATTCTCAGACATTTTGAGTTACGGTGTTTTTCAATATCACTAATATTTTGAATAACTCCAAAAACTTAGTTCAAATCTAACTAAACACACAAACAAAAAAATCGTAAAATGCCAAGCCTAAACACATCCGCAACGGCAATCACGTTGTAGACTAAACCTTGCACGATGCAGTGGTTAGGTTTTAGGGTAAACATATGGCGATGAGTCATAAAGCAACATGAGAACAAGCCGCCACTCAAGTTACGTGATTTTTCGAAGTGTCGGCTCGCTTCAAAGTTTGTGCGTTTGAACAAACGCGCGGACTATTCCGCCAATGCGCGCTTAGCTGCCGCCCCCCGCTATTGCGCATGCGTCAGTTGTCCGTGCCGTTTTTTTGCACCTTGTATAAGTTTGCTTGTCAAAAAAAAAAACGATAATTATAATATTAATTAGTATATTTTGTCACTTCATTCTCATCAACAGTAAATCAAACATAAATATACCTTAAATACATAAATAGAGCGAATATTGGCTGATGCTATATATATTTGTAAATTTTAAGTGTAGTCCTATAAACACAATATTAAAATAAAAAAAAATTCAGAGGGGCCGGTAAAGGATCTTATCGAAACCCCACCTTTGCACTTTTCGGACAGCCCCTCTAATTTACTGTTCTATTATCTTATTGGAAATGTAAAAACGGACTTCCATACAATTTTTTATGTAGAATCCAGTAACGTAGTCAGTTATTGTCTCCCATCGTTCGTTTTGTCAGAATAAAGCAAACATACGATTTTTTAAATAGAACACCCTGTATATTTTTATTTAGTCGAATTAAGTGTTTTTAAGCTTTTCAAAAATTCAATAATATTTAACGTCTATCCACATATTTTCTATAGCATTCTTGTCTGGCTATTGGCAGGCCACATGTCCACACATTTCCAAACCTTCATAAGGTAGCATAACTGTATTGTGGATATTAACATAAATGTTGGATTCATTTGAATAGTAGTAATTCAAATAAACAATACAAATTATGTTGAATGATCCGTAGAATAGACTGCCGACCTAGCGGTAGCCACTTCTAAAAAGAAACATTCTTCTTCTTTAAAGAAAAATAAACTCTACTACATATAACTAACTTAGTAACTTACATAGTAAGTCCAATGTAAGTAACTTAGTAACTTACATTGGACAAATGCCAAATAGTTTCTAAAGTGCAATTAAAAGAAAAATTAAAGTGATACATGCCTACTATGTGTTTTTACGAATTTATATTCACATTCACATATATTTAAAAGGACAATTAACGAGGTTATTTTTTTCCTTGATAACCGTTGCCCATTCGAAACAAAGAAAAAGAATTTCAACTCCGTGTGGATGCAGAGGGAAAAATGTACTTCAAGATTTCCTTATTAATAAAAGACACACACCAAATCTTTGTTACATTACTCCGTTTTTGAGATAAAAAAATTAAAAATGTATTTTTGGCTTGTCTTGTATGTGAGGATAACTTTGCATAGAGGGCTCTAATCGAAAAAGTTTACATGAAACACCCCCTTTAAGACATGTACAACATACTCTTTAAAATTGTTAACATAATTACGGAATACCTTTATATGTATGGCTTTTATTTTATAATTAGGTATGTGAAATCTGCGAAAAGGGTAAAAAATTACTATTGGAATAAGTTGATCGATAAAGGACCCCGCACACACCTTATGGAAAATGGTTCTCGGTCAATTTTTTTGAAACTTTGGGAATCCGTTCTCCTTGATGTCCCGATCAAAACTCTCAATGGGCACAAAGTCCAAAAATGGCCAGTTTTCGATTAATTGGACGCTTGCGGTCCACGCGTGAGTGGGGCATTATTTGGAGATAAATGTCCGATTCCGCTCTTTTATACATCATAAAAATATACTGATACTCCATGGTTCTAATTTTTTAGATATTCAGAATTAATTTAGGACAGATTCATACATAATAATCATGATTTAGATTTTCTGAAGATAAATTATTTATGAAAAAAAAGGTGGTAGCTTTTAAGTTTTCTTACTGCGTACTGGAATTAGCGTTATCCAAGGAGCACAACGAGGAGGTTTCCAGTTTGCTCAGTGTGTGTGTGTGTGTGTGTGTGTGTGTGTGTGTGTGTGTGTGTGTGTGGGTGGGGGGCGTGTGTGTGTGTGTGTGTGTGTGTGTGTGTGTGTATGTGCGTGTCTGCGTATAGTACGTTATTATAACTATTAAAAATAATTTTGCAATTACTCTGCGTACCTAGTAGCAATTGTGCTTATTGCAGGTATTTCTACCTACTGTAATTTCTTAATTCGCGATAGTAGAAAAAAAGAAATATCTGCAGTATTTATGTAGTTCTTCGTAGTCTAAACCAGTCAACCCCTTTGTAACCAATGCCAAAATTATGAGTAGAAATCTTAGCGTAACACACATTATTAATTTCATGAGTGTGTTTAAATTAGGGTTAACTTTTGAAGAAGCAAGCAAAATCCGATTATTTAGATGAGTATCAGTTAACTGTGAACGATATGTAATTTTTATAATATTAGGAATGACGATTAGGAATGATGATTATGATATACGTTAGGAATGATGATTGGTCAAAAAATATTGAAATTGTGTATCTGAATTAGTATAAAATATGCAAAATTGAGTTCTTGTTCATTAAAACATTTCTATACAACTATTGCAAACCCATACGTGCCACTCTTAATAGTCTTAATATTCTGACGCGTCGTGGGTTGGCCATACCTGGTTTAAGCATAATAATAATTTGTTTCACTAATGTTTGCCATAGTGCGTATGTATTATTACTTTTTTGCTCATAAACGTACACAATTTGTAAGCCTACCCGTTTCAGCGTCCTTACTATGTTTTTAGCATTTATAATACGTTTTTATAGGTAGGAAAATAATTTTTCTCCCCCATTGTGTGTGTGTGTGTGGAAAATTTCATTTGGTAACTAGAAACAACAGGTGACAAGTGACAGCATACCAAGCATTCCCTTTAAGTAAAACCAGAGAATGTCGCGTCGCAAATCTCGCGCGACGAGCGCTGGAAATCTACAGGTCCATAAAACTGGAGCCCTTGTCGTCGAAAATCCCGCTCCTCCACAGTCAATTACCCACTCTCGGTAATCTGCGGAAACTCCGACCGGAAGGACTCCGGCTCGGTCGCATTGTGAGAGTTCGTCTTTTGCTCCGCAAAAGGCATTTCCTTCGCAGAATTCGCAGCTTGAAAAATGAGTTACGGGAGGCATTGTCGGAGGGTGTTAAGCTGTCGACGGCCCGTATAAAATATAAAGGTAACTACAAGATTCCAGTATTAACCACTCGACTTCGAAGACTGTAACGTTGGGAGAATTGAGATCGTGAACTGAGAGACGTGAGATAATTTATTGTTATGCGACAGGGATCAATAGAGATTTAGTGAGGTTACAAAAAATATTTTAAGAATTCGTGTGGCATATCAACTCAATGGTATAAGTTTCCAAAATTAATCAGAGATCAGATTAAATTACTCCTCTCCAAATGTTTGCTTTTAATTAAATATTATAAATAATATTCTTGTCTTAATGATTTATAATATCATCATGCCTGGTCGTTTTGTATTCTACGTATATTTTTTATATTTTCAAAGAGGAATCAATAATCAAATTGGAAGATATAACACGCCATTCTATGGGATCCTTTCTGTCGATCCATTTAGTTATCGGGTTTTTGAAAACTTTTAGAGCTGGGAGTTAAATGTCAACTTACTTTATATTTTGACAAACATTTTCTGTATTTTTTTGTGGCACACCACATGGTTTTGAAAAACAAGGTTTAAAAAAATGAGATCTGTGGCTGAGAGATATTGAAGCATTTTGGACACTATTATTTTCCAATGTCAAAAATGGAAATGTGTTTTCTAAATATGTCTCAATATCAGTGGCGGCTCGTGCCAATTCAGGCAGGTGCCAAAATATTAGATCAATATAATATTATAGAAGACAATTCACTGCCAGGAAAGGCTGCTTACAAAAAAAGTTAAAGAATAAAATTTGCATAGACAATCATATTTTTTAACGTTAATTTTAAAGGTTGCGATCCATCCTTTTTCTTTTGTTTGCAAAGTTCTCAATTAACTTATTATTAAAAACATCAATTCTATTGGCAAAATGTATTTCCGCAAATATCATATCTAACACACTTAAGTATTCTAAAAACTGCGTTCGGCTTAACTTAAATCAACATACTTAAAAGTTTAAGAGTTTCTTTAAACGTACAATTTAAACTTTCCTCATTCAGTAAAATCGATATGGGAACAGATCAAAAAGTAGTACTTAATTCGTCTGTCTGATATCATACTTACACTTTTGAGCTGATTTTTGTTGAAAAAAAATGTGAACATGTTTCACTTAGAAATGCTTCAGAGAACTCATGTTTATAAGCAGAAAACTTCTCTGACATAAATAAGTTAGAGGCCAGTTATAAGTCAAATATTTATTAATTTGTTAAAAATTTTCCGAAAAAAATACACAGCCACACATATCTACTAAAGTTTTTGTTAACGTCACATGCTTATTATAAAAACAAGCGTCATCTATCCAAATAAACGGATTCTATGAGACTAATATGGATTAGAAAGGTTTTAAGACCAAGTTTAGAGGTGCAGCCGGCGCGGGCAGGCGTGATTGAACGGTACCGGACAGTAATTTATTGGGCTTTGTTTATGTTGTTTGATTGTATGAAAAATTATGAATTAAAACATAACAAAAAAGGGAATAAATGCATAAAGTATAAAAATATATTTTAATGAAATAAGTTTAAAAATATATTTTTACAGAAAAATAGGTAGTGGCTCCGTGACACTACCTCACGAGACGTCAGTGCTCAATATCAATTAGCTCAATAATTTGTGAATTACACTTTCAAGGTAAACTGAAAATTCTTTGTATTGTAAAATAATAGCTGTTTGAGTTTGAAAATCTCGAAAATGGTCGAAGATAGGTATAGGGTACATGAAATATGTGTAGAATTGTTCGGTAAATACAAAAATGTCGAAAAATACAGGGTGTTGTATTTGAAAAACTTATATTGACACTGACATAACCTCAAGGTCACTAGCACATGTCAAACGGAATATGTCATTTTATAGGCCTCATGAATTCAAGTAACTCTTGTATATACATTTTTTGGCTAACTATCCTGGGTGAGCAAATACAGTCTGTAAACTAAAAGCTGAGACACCCTGTATATAAATTTCTCGTTTTAGTATTCTAGATTTTGACATGTGACGTTACAAAGCTTTTTGACCCCCCTTCCCCTTGTCACACAATGTCACATTTCGGTGATCCCCCCCCCCCCCTTAACGTGTGACGTAATTTGTGGATGGCCCCTAATACCCATACGGGTTGTTTCTTTGCAAAATGTGCGCGTAGTTTTCTGGAGCACCGGCGTGGTCTGTGGTCATTTGAGCACTTGAGCAGGAGTATTATGGGCTTTAGACACGGTAACATTGGTGCGTAAACGCGGTAGGGATTGAGGAAGGAGTTTAAAAGCACCTGTAAAAGTAAGTGGTTTTATTTACAATTAGTTTTGAGACATAACTTGTAATGTTACTGTATTATATTAGTAGTTAAACAGTTAGAAACTGTGAATGAAGTTATAAATGACCGATAACTTATCCTACGTCATAATCTTTAGATGCAATTCCGTATATAACTTAACACAAAGCTTTTTGGGAAAGTTTACATAATACATAATTGGACAGATCAATTTTGTTTTTTTAATTATCGTATTTTTTTCTCGAGCTAGGACGTCATTGATCATTTTTTTTTCACAAATCCTAATTTGTTTCAGCGGATTTGGAAAGAGGGAAGCAGAGAAACAGTTTATAAAGTCATTGTAATTAAATTAGATGAGATGAATAACAAGTCTAAGAATTTTCAATAACAAATAAATTTATTGATGATTTAACACAAAACAGTAATTTTTGGAAATACCTCGACTAAACATAATAGATTTGACAGAAGACACCTTAAATCACTTTCATCTCCGCGTAGTAGTAGTGGAAGTATGGTGTTCACGAAAAATTTTTAAAAAAAAATTTATTAGCTAAATGGGCCTAAAATATTCTGAAACGTCGAGATTTTAAGTTTAAGCGGAAAAAATATATGTCTGTCTGTTAACCTTTTTGTGTACACGATAACGCGAGAACGCATTAAGATATCAATTTCAAATGTGGAATACTTGTGTACCATAATGTGATCTGGAACTGAGTAGATTTTGAGGTTAAACGGTTGTGGGGTTAGGGGTTAAATTGAGGTAATACAATTTTCCCTTGATTGTTGGTAATTCACAAATGATGCAACATATTTTTAACGATTTTGTCTGATTAAAATGGAAAAAATTTGATGTGGAAGTAGTGATTCCTTAGGCAAAGTTTTTTTTTTAAAAGCTGAACTAATATCTATGCTGGCGAGTGGCGGTCGGTGGAATTTGACATGCTGGTATTTTCGTAAGGAGGCACAGGACCGAGACCATATTTTAGGGCGTGGTTACTAGACCTAAGTGGAATGTTATATTGGCAAAAAATCTTAAGGGGAAACTTGCGAAATTTTTTTCCAAAAATGGCTGCCTTCCATATAGATCTTGGAAGCGGCTTGCAGAATATTTGCGAAATATTTTTTTCTCATATTCACCGAGTAAATACGAAGTCCTTTTATACATGTGATTTAGTCTAAATTTTGAGATATGTAAACGTTATGGTAATTTGAATTTTTATTTCATCCCAAAATTTCGTCTTTGAGATTTTAGAAAGTTGTATATTTAAGCAAAATGTAAATTTTGTAAAAGTCACAAGTATAAAAAGACTTAAATATGTTGCAAGCTCGCAAATATATTGCAAGTCGTTTCTAAGATCTTCAGGTGAGGCAGACATTTTTGGAAAAAAATCGCAAGTTTCCCGTGAAGATTTGTTTGCCTTTATAGTATTCTACTTAGGTCTAGTAACCACCAACTAAAATATGGTGCGGGTCCTATGCCTCTCTGCATGTCAAATTCCGTTACTGAAACTGGCAGTACTCAACTTTTTGTCTCGCCTCATTTTGCACTTCTTGTTCTGGATTATTTAAACACAATGTTTACTCCTCTGTACTACTTTTATTGAGTTACTAGTTGTCCCGGCAGACGTTGTCCTGCCCTTTTAATATCAAATTTAATGAATTTTATGACTATGGTGCTACTTATCGAATCTTAGCATAGCTATGTCGTCCTATATCGAAGTCGTTCAAAAGTTACACGATCATCGATCACCTGTATGTCACTGATTCGCAGTGGACATCAATTAAACATTAATTTTCTGTATAATTTTTTTCCGTGAATTTTGCCGATATTTTAATAATTCTTCTGCTATTCGGGGCGGAGATGAATCCAACAGATCAAAGATAATAAAAATTGGTCCAACCGTTCTTGAGTTATAAATGGCATAACTAACACGACTTTGTTTTATATATCAACCCCTTGGGGGGGGGGGGGGCACCCAACGCAGATTAAACAAAAAAAGCGAAAAAAAAAAAGGTCATTGAAGGCAACGACAAGCGCAATCCCCCGACTATTTTGGTTCCTACTTGACCATTTGGGGGGGGGGGGGGCGATTGTCCCTCATCGCCCCCCCCCCCCTCTGGATACGCCCTTGTTATATATATTATTAATGTTATAATTTAGAGAAAGAGTATCTAATGAGATTTGATTAATTCAACCAATAATTATAAATTATTTATTTATAATTTTTATTTTATTTTAGCTTGTGTTTAGTTTAGCTTATGTTATTACAATACTGTACAAGATTACATGCAGTTGCGTTTATAGATAAATAAAAAATGTATATGTTGTATTCTGTATGCACAGAATGGTCTTTTCGAATCGTTATAAAATTGATATTATCATTTATAAAAATGTCGGTATAGCTCGAAAACAAAAAACGATCTGCGAATTTCACTTCTTGAAAAATAAAATCGACCTATTCAAGCATTTCTTGTAAAACTTTCCTAAACAGGAATATCGAGTTTGGATTGGAAATTGGTGAAATTTTTGAATTCATCACTTGGTGAAAATCCATGTTGATGTAAAAAATACAAAAATCACAACAGTTTTGTAGATTTACATTGGTTTATTTTTCATGACAATTGTTTCGCAAAACTCACTGGCTTTTTCAGGCGTGGAAGTATGTTATACTAAATCTAAAACTCGATTTATTATTTATTGGGTGTATATGAGTTAGCTCAATAAAGGTGGATTTTTTCCAGGTCCTTGTTTAACAGCCACAGTACGTGACCAACATTGAAATAAGGACCGAAAATAGACCTGGACCGAGACTGTTTATGATTTAATATACGGTCAACAACCAATATATACACGAGCTTTAGTTTTGTTCTTTTATATTCAACCAATCCAGTGGTTACTTCAGATATGTAATCTGAAACTCATATGACCTATATGACCTTTGTGACCAGTATTATCTTTATGACTCAAATGACTAAATGACCTTTATGATCAATATGATTTTTATAACATAGATCATAATTAATGTATTGGAAATGGGCTTAAATATAACAGTAGGTCATATATTTCTTTGGTCCATATCATATGTTTTGGCCCATCACATATGTGATTGGGCTCGTATACGTTTTCACAATATTTACATTTGTAGACTGTATTATGTTGTTCATGTGTCTCAAATTTGAAATGCATATGTTGCATTGTTAGCGAACTACCAATAGTTAAGAAAAAAGTGTATTACCCCCAATTAACAACAAACCCCTCAACCGATTAAGCTAAAAATATAATCGGTTTCAAATTTGAAGTTGATATCTTAACACGTTCTCGAGTTATCGTGTACACAAAAAAGGTTAACAGACAGAAAATTGTTTTGTTTAAACTTAAAATCTCGACGTTTTAGAGCATTTTAGGCCTATTTAGCCAATAAAGTGTTTTAAAAAGATTTTCACTACGTGGATATGAAAGTAAAGTAAACTAGTGAAAACCTACAAAACTTTTTGTTTTTACTTCTTTTGTTTTATGACGATACAAAATGTTTTAATTTACGTAACGATTAGTAGTAAGTAAGTAACGATACAAAAATACACTATGTTTTTTCAGTTTAAAGTATTGCGTATTTAGTACGTTAGTGCATATTGGTAGGTAAGTACTTAATTATTACCACTTACCCTTAAACAATGGACACAATCTTCCCCAGCATGTTATTGCTCCCTTCCTATTGAACTGTCCTAATGCCAGTTCCATATAAAATAAAGGAATGCCTCCGATGACCAACATTATACAGTAAGGAACCAAAAAAAGCCCCTGCAACAGCAAAAGAAAACAGCGATAAGAATGACATATACGAGAGTTTTAGACCAAAATAGAAACTTAGGTCTCAAATTTTTATAAAGATGGGTAGGTAAAAATATAGACGTTGAAGGGGAAAAATGTAGAATGAATTTATTAAAAAAGGTATGACTGTGATGATAGAACAAAAAGACAGTGTAAAAAAAGTTATATATTATAAATATATAATTTCTTGTGTTTTACTTGTCGTAAGTAAATCGACTCGTCTTTTATTTGAGAACACAAAAGAAAGAATAAACATAACTATGTATAATATTCCTTTAACAATCCACTACATATGAATCTTTACCGAGATCTTTACCAATACTTGGGGTCCAAAATTTGTGATGTATGTAATTACATTAGGCACAGTAATTGAAAGTAAAAATCCAAGTTATATTTTAAAATACCTACATTCATTTTTTTCCTTTTTTCTTCACAATTTCATAATACTAACAGCTTGTCTTACTTTCGAAAGTAGTGACAGCTTAGTTTTTTTCCACTGTTTAGCAACTAAATCACGCCTACTACGTTCATTTTTACAAAAAAAGCAACGTCCGCATTTTTATTTATAAATTACTGTAATTTGGTAAATAATAACATAATATCCCAAGTGTGCTATATAAGTAGTTGTACTCGTCATAATACACTAGGTGTTCTATTTAAGAAGCTAATAATTATTTCACTTCCGGTGAAACTGCAAGTTGCAGGAAAAAACAATTACGACTATCAGAAAGAATGTGATTGATTATCTCGTCGTATCAATTTTCAATGAAGAAAAAAATGGACATATTATTTTGCTAGTGAGAGAAACAGTGACCGATCCAGTAATATCTGCATTGACAGATACCCGGAAAGGCGACAACCTGATAAAAGACTGTAACCAAAGCTAGAAACCAATAGTGAATTTAATTTTTGCATCTTTTGATTTCATAACGACGTTTATTTTTACTTCCAGTATATCTTACGTATACTTTACTTTCATGTATTACTTTAAGTGTAGTTTTCATGAATTTTTTTAAACATTTGTATTAGCTAATAGGTCTAAAATGTTTTGAAACGTCGAGATTTTAAGTTTAAACGAAAAAAAATTCTGTCTGTCGGTCTGATTGTCTGTCTGTTAACATTTTTTTGTGTACACAATAACTCGAGACCGTTCTGAGTTATCAACTTGAAATTTGAAATACTTATGTATCATGAAGAGATCTGAAGCTAATTAGCTTAATCGGCTTTATTTTGAGCTTAATCGGTTAATAGGTTGGGGGATAAATAGGGTTAATATAATTTTTGCTTGTCTGAGAGAGTTCTAAATAATTCTATTATTTTTTCTCTTATCTCCCCCTTAGGGGTAGAGAGATGATTAACCAGAATAAAATGTAAGAAAAACCTTAAAAAACAGCTAAAACAGATATTTATTGCTTAATGATTTGTCTAATGGCCGAGTCAAATCATGAATTTATTTTAATTTAATTGAATAGTTATTTGTACCATTGGGGGGGGGGGGGGGGGGGTAGGGTTCTGTCTTAATGTGAAATAAATATATTCATGCTACGTCTCGTTTTACAGGTTTTTAAGAATTTGAATATCACATTGTTATGTATCCATTCTGACATTACGTCAACATCCACGTAGTGGATTTTATTAGGTTACTGAGGTCAATGATATCATTGACGTCATCCTGAGAGTCATAGGATCTTTGGGGTCAATGAGATCATTGGAATCAATAGGATAATTCGAATCATGGGATCATTTCGTTCTTGTGATAATAAGGGTCATGGGATCATTGTGGCCATGAAATCATTGGGGTCAATTAAACTATTGGGGGTAATGGGATAATTGTCGTCTTGGGATCGTTGAGGTCTTAAGATCATAAAGGTCATGCGATCACAGTGGTCAATGGTATTGGAGTTGATGATCATAGGGATAATTGGGGCCAATGGGATCATTGGAGTCTTGGGATCTTTTGGGTCTTGAAATCATAATGGTAATGGGATTGGGTTGACGGGAACATTGGGGTAAATGGGATCATTGGGATTGTTGGGGTCTTGGGATCATAGGAGTCATGAAGTTATGGGATTATTGGAGTAAATTGGATTATTGGGATCGTTGGGGTTTTGGGATCATTGGGCTCTTGGGATCATAGGGTCACAGAATGATTGGTGTCTTGGGATCGTAAGGGTCATGGGATCATCGGGGTCTTGCGATCGTAAGAATAGTGGGACCATTAGGGTCTTGCGATTATTGGGTTTTTCAGATCATAGGTGTCATGAAACCAATGGGGTCGTGGGATCATTTGGGTCATGTGATCATTGGGATCAAGGGATTATTATGGTTATGGCATCAATGGGATAATTGAGGTCGATGGGATAATGGTATCATTATGATCATGGGATCATTGGGATTATGGAATTATTGGAGTCCACAGGATCATTCGGGTCATGGGACCATTGGGATCAATGGGATCATTGGGGTCACGGGATCAAAAAAAACTGAGTGAACATTTGCAAAAAATTGTCGAGCCCAAATTATTTTAATTTCCATCTGTGTTGACTGCAATAACACACATATGGTAACACAAATTATAAGTTTAACAACCTTGGCAAAGTAATAATGGAAGTAAATCTATTTTGCTGAAAATTATAGTGCTATAACGGACAGGGGCTGGTGGAGGGTTAGGGCTACCAATAGAGGAATGTTCATGTAACATAATCATAACAACATATTACTGGTTTTAAATTAAACAATAAATTATGTACAGGGTTTATTACTGAAATTAGAAAATAGTTCTTAGACAAAAATTAGAGATTTTTGCATACACTTTTATAATATGTTACGAGAAAAAACAATTGAATATCAGAAACCATTAAACTGAACCAAAGTTGTTTTTTGTTTTTAATGGAACGCCCTATATATTATTTACATATTCTGATTCCTCGAATTTTTCTTTTTCAAAAATAAATAACATGTCTATATTTGCTTCAGCAGGTCGCGACATATTACATTTAAAAATAAAGAAAAAACTTCAAACTTTCCACAATTTGACAAGTTATTACGAGCTTGTTATTGAAATTAGACAAAAGTTTCTCAGACAAAAGTTAGTTATATTTATGCATACATTTTTGTAATGTGATATTCTCAAAGTGTGAAGTTATATATGTGTTTATTTTTAAAAGAAATATGTCGCGACCTGCTAACGCAAACATAGACATGTTATGTATTTTTGAAAAGGGAAAAAATTGAGGTATTAGAATATGCAATAATATACAGGATGTTCTATTAAAAATAACATGAGTTTAAGTCAGTTTTATGGTTTCTGATGTCTGAAAATTGGTTTTTCTCATATCATATTATACAAATTTATGTAAAAATGTACAACTTTTTGTCTGAGGAACTTTTTTCTACTTTCAATAATAAACTTGCAATAACTTGTTAAATTATGGAAACTAACCCTGTACATTATGAGTTCGTGGGAAATTTCACCCCCGTTTGATCCATTGTTATTAGAGTTACAAAAACATGTTTTTAGAGGTAACTAGTTTTTTCTGAAATGTCAGATTATGCCGTCAGAAGAAAATTTAGCAGCTGTATAATTAATATACTTTTCTTAATGGAACACGCTAAATATAAGTATATATTTTATTTCTTGAATTCTGCTTGTTCTTCTGATTAAAACGATATGACATATTATTATGTCATACTGTCTTCCACAGGTTTTTGAATTACGCATCGAATATAGAGTATAAGGCCGACAGCCGGTTGTGAAAAAGGACAAATTCTACACTTCTCGTTCTAACGACTAACGTAGTGAGGTGAGAGGGCCGGTCTTATTCCCTCACTACCTTCGATGTGTATGCGGCTGCTTCTTATCTGTCGTCTCACTTCTGTTTGTCCTTTTTCATAACTTGCCGATGTCGGCTTTACACACACGGTATAAAACAATATGCTAGACCATAGGAGGTAATTTATAGTATATATGAATAGTAACACTTTGTTATCAAAAATAAATGCACAAACTCCTATATTGGCTCCCTTCTTGCTTATATCAGTGAAACACATGTTTAAGGGCTACTAATATGTTTAACATATTTTTGTAAATGATGATCAGTACTACCTAATGAAAAGTACATGTCAATTTGGGAAATATACATAGTTTAACTGTTAAGCATCGCGAAGTCTCGATTCTTTTACCAATATTCCTTTTCTTGATTAGTTTTTTTATTTTTTTTATATTTTCATTGTTTCAAAAGTTATGGCCGATTCCCAAATATATAACCTACTAAATAGTTTATTTCTAAATTTGACACCATTGAGGACATGTTCTAATGCAAATAAGAACTGAGTAATCTAAACCCGGTAGATCCGGGCGGCGGGCCATCTTAACGGGCCATATCTCAACGTAAACAACAGGGTAAGTTTAACACATCTCTTTCTAAATTGCAACAGTTTATTGTTTTCATGAATTTTGTTTTTGCACATACAAGCAGTCAGTAGTATGACGCGTATGGTTATGGCCAGCCGCCCGGATCTGCCGTCTTTAGTAATAACCATATTCAACTTTAAAAACTCCCAGGATTTAACTCTTGCTTGTGCAGCATTTTATAATCGTTTTAAAAATATCTCATTATATTTCAAATTTATTTTCTTGACGTGTTTGTGATTGTTACTTTAGAGTAAGTGTGAAACCATGTGTGAAGAATAGTTTTTGGCTTAACTTTTTGGCGAAAAAAGTAAATATATACCTATTTATTAAATTAATTGTCATTATTATTTGAATTCGAGTAAAGACAAATGGGTTGTGCATAAAACAATTTGTATTTTGATTTGAAGCAAAAAAGCACGGCTGCCTGTGTGAATTAGATGGAACTATTTTCAGAAAAGTAACGTCTAATGAACTAAGAAAACGTTACGAGTTGTGCTTAAATAACAATGGTACCCATATTGAACATTTATTAAATAATTAACTTTTAATTTTACTTGTTGCTGTTATTTTATTTACTTGATTGTAAAGCTTTCAATTAGGATATTTGTATGTAATATTGTTTATTGTTTAGGTAAATTATACAATATTTTAGCTAATCAAACCTAGTTTTAAAACATTTGTTATGTAAATGAAAACGCATTTACTTATGTATATGTTGAACAATTTTAAATGTTGCAATATTTACTATAGAGATATATTTGCCTTTCACAAAAATTAATTTCTCTCAGCTCTTTCTGAGAAAAACTCACTTTCTGTGATAAATCCCTGTACATGCAATTACAGTTAATTACATCATATATACAATTATGTGCAGAATATAATCCAATTAATTAGAAGATTGCGACAATTACGTTCATAGATATTTAGTATTTCAGTTATTTAGTTAGGTACATAGATGAATAGCCAAAGAGTGAATACATTTTTTTTAAGATTTAGTCTAATTAAATGTGGAAAATTTAGTTGTGGAAGTAGTGATTTCATTAGCATGCCAGTTTATTAAACTGTTTTATAACTTTGAAAACAGTCTTTTATCAAGTTGTCGCCTCTCCAGGTAACTGTCAAAATCTATATGGTGGGTCACATATTAATTATGTTTAAAAATTAAAAACCCACAGATGCACAGGCAGAACTTAAATTCAGGTTTGAAAACACTCTGATACATCAGACAGTTTAACGTCAATTATGTCCTTAGCCAACTAGTCAATTTGACATATACAAAAAAAAAACATTAATTTAATCATTTTCAACGCAAAGAAAGATAGACATACAAATGCTTATATCCCTAAAGTTAAAAAAGTTTTTTTATAAGTCGATAACCAACCATGGTTTTCATGTAACACACAGGTTCCACAAAAAAAAACAGTTATCTTGTTTCTTGGAAAACGCGTCAGCAATTGCATAGGTTTAGCGACTTCTACGTAGAAAACTCCGTGGCTCTGTGGATATCAATTTTTATATATTTCGTATGCTTACCTGTTTCCAAATGGTTTACCAATAAACAATATGACAGTTTTCCGTTTTCCGGATAATTCAGTAACCTGAAAACATAATACGATTTTCAGTACGACATTGAATTCTTAAATAAAATTCTGCCCAACTTTGCTCGTTTAACCCTCTTTGTAGCTCCGCTAATAAAAAAAGTTATCCATGCAAGGACATGGAGAAAATGTCTGTATATATGTATACTATATTTAATTTTGTACCAAAAATTATCGTAAGGGAAACAATGTGTACCAATAATTTATTTAATACTAGTTTTCCATTATCTTTTGACATTCTATGTCTTTATTATGGGTAAATATTGCGATCTGCGGCACGTCACGCGGTTACTACATCTGTTCGCCGGCCCGAGCATTAATACATTCTATGTCTTTATTATGGGATTGCTTGGTAAAGATGGTTTGCCTAACCTGAAGGGGCAAAATCTGGGGCAAAATCTCTATCGAGCATCATGTAGGTGACGTATGACGTCATGGGTCTTGATGGTTTGCCTCTTGGGTCCTCTTTCTGGGTCCTCTTTCATAATAAAGACATAGAATGTTCCATGGCCTCACGTGCGTAGCTTCGTGAGCTATTTAAATTTTTTTATGTCTCTAATGCCTTTCTACTAAACAATGAAAATTAATTTATCCGACACAGGAAGTTTAATTAGACAAGTTGGCTACTACACGTAATTTGTTAAAGATTCAGCATTTTAATTTTTTGATTACACTACCCACGAACTACATACCCAACTATTAAATTATTTAACTGGCGCGATCTCTATCTTCAATAAAAGCAGGAATACTAAAATATACTTCTACATGGTCAATATTTTAAACAAATACAATACAAATACAACCAATTTTATCTCAGATTGTATAAGTAATATTTTATTTATATTTTTTTTCTAGGTTCTCACATAGACGTTCCTATACATATACATGCAATTCGCGGTCAATGCGGTTCCAATTTTACAAATTGGCACCGTCTACTTTTTTCAAATTTATGGTAAATTATTTTGATTTAATAATTCTTTTTCATACACATATTTTGAAAACCAGAAAACTCTTTTTTCGCTGTTACTATTTTTTTTACAAGTTTAGAATACATAATAACACAATTAAAATAATTTTATTAAATTATTTTTTAAAGTTATAATACAAAATTTCAGCTCCATTTTATTTCTGGTTCTCCTAACACGTTTATGGCGAAGCACCCTGTATATTTAGACATTGATATCGAACGAATAAGAACCTAGGTTTTAACTTCCTCATATTCTTTTGTGTTAAGGGTGATTTATAGAGGTTATTAATAACAGTGTGGTGTGGACTTAATCAATTTACTGTAAATAAAAGCAAGCCTGGTGTTGACATGTCTATGTACTGAAATAATACAGAATCAGTTATTGCTATGGGAGATTATTTTTTGGTGTATATCGTTAAAACGAAAATTGGGACAAATAGTATTATAGAAGCAATTAACGATTATATTCTTTGGACGTATAGGTGTACGATCCGATGCTATTTTTAGTCCGTTCTGATATATTTTTTTCAGATCATTGCTCATAAACAATTGCATTTTATTGCATAGTAGATTTCTGTCATAAAAATCTCTACTTTGCATTTTTTTTTCAAGAAATTTTGTACGTGGTAGTACCTACGTCCTGTGCCTGTGCCTACGTTTTATGACAAACACAGTAGTGTTTGTCATAAAAAGTAAGGTTCGTTGCTAAATAAAATTTCCTTAATTAACGTGATTGAAATATTTTCCCACAAACAAAATTACATTCTTCTTTTTCATTACTTATTATTAATTACATATAAGAATATTATAAACGCCAAAAGACAAAGTAAATGTTAAAAGACTTCAAACCATTTCGCGTAAAACTATTATTTTATTATCTACTATATTTCCGTTAATTCCGAAAGTTATTAAGTGTACCCTATCTTTGTATAGTTTGAGCTTTTTTGTATTTGTTTCTTTTTGTGGTGAGACTCTATCTGCCTTGACTATCGGGCATATTAAAAGAAAGTGAGTATTTTGCTTATTTTGCCTTTGAAATAATACTTTTCCAAATGAAATCCGACTAAATTTTATATACCACTACTTTTTGTGAACGATAAATCACTTTTACCCGCCTTCGCTCAAAATTAAGGCAAAAATAAAAAATATGTCTTAGCGACGCTAAGCGTCGCGATGCTTCAAACAATTTTTTTTTCAGCAAGATACCTTTTTTACTTTACCATTACAAAGGTATATTAATTATGAGTTCTTTTTATGTTTAACATTTTTTTGTATTTTGAATAAAAAGTTATGGCTCATTTATTGTTGAGTGCACTACCTGTTTTTTTCGTATACTGCCAGCTAAATAAATATAATTTCTGTAAAGAGTATCTACCTATGTATATCAATTTACTCTCCTAAAGGCAAATAAACTAACCTAAGTTTAGTTTCCTAAACTAAAATTTAGAAAAAATAAAGCCAAAAGCATCTGCCTTTTAAGACACAAATAAAAAATATAGTTTGCTAACGGTGTTAATAGAAAACGATGCTGAATATCGCGACGCTTCGATTTTTTTAACAATAAAACTTTATAATTCGTAAAAGTTATTGTTTTTTTGAAATCTTTTTTATTTTCATTATTTCAAGAATTATGACCGATCCCCAAAATCCTATTTGGTCTACTAAAACATCCGCTTTAAAAAATATTGTCCATCTACTAAATAGTTCACTCCTAAATTTCACACCATTGAGGACATCTTCTAACGCAAATAAGGACTGAGTAATAAACCGGTATTCAACTTCCAAAACTCCTAGGATTTAACTGTGAAAGTATGTGTGAAGAATAGTTTTTGGCTTAACTCTAAGTAAATACATACATATTTAGTAAAGCAATTGTTATTATTTTTTGAATTCGAATGCAGACAAGTGAGTTGTGCACAAAACAATTTGTGTTTTGATTTGAAGTAACAGATTACTGCTGCATGGGCTGAATTACGTGAAAATATTTTCAGAAAAGTAACTTCTAACTAAGAAAAACGTTACGAGTTGTGCTTAAATAACAATGGTGCATATCGAACATTTATTAAATAATTAATTTTTAATTTTTCTGATTGTTGTTATTTATTTACTTATTTGTAAATATTTAAGTAGCATTTGTATGTATATTATTTATTGTTGAGGTATTTAAAGATATTTGATTATTATAAATTACACAATTTATCAGCTATCAGAACCTAGGTTTAGTACATAATTTTTTTGTAAATAAAAACATTTACTTATGTATTACGTATATATTGAATGAGCAATAGCGACTGAAAATTCAATTCCAAATGTTGCAATATTAACTATAAAGCAATTCGGGAAATCAGTCATAACTTTTGAAATAAATAAAGTATAAAAAAAAACAGGAAGGTATTTTGTTAAAAAAATTTCGGCGTCGCGATGATTAGTATTATTAAGCTATATTTTTTATTTGCTTCTTAATTTTTATTAAAAGCGAGTAAACTAACACATTCTTATAGAGAAATTATATTCATTTAGCTAACAGCTTACGAGAAAAAACAGATAGAGCACTAAATAATAAATCGACCATAACGTTTTAAATATTCAAGATACAAAAAAATATTAAATAAAAAAAGAACACACAATTAATATATCTTTGTAACGGGAAAGTAAAAAATGTATGTTGCTAAAAAAAAATAAATTTTGAGGCGTAGCGACGCTTAGCGTCGTTAAGACATATTCCTTTATTTTTGCCTTAATGTTGAGTGAAGGTGAGTAAAAAATGACTTACCGTTCACAAAAATGATTCCCTCAGCCGTTTCCGAGAAAAACTCACTTCCTATGATAAATCGATCACCCTGTACAGAACATCATACAATTAATTGAAAGATTGTGTAAATTACATTCATATACATTATTTTGTTTAGTTATTTATTCACATAGATAAATAGCCAAAGGATGAATACATTTTTTTCAGAGATTTAGTCTTACTAAATGTGAAAAAATTAAATGTGGAAATAGTTGACAGCGGGTTTTTCTTTGCCAACACAGTAGGTATATTCTGCTCAATGAAAAAATTAATGGCATGTACGCTGAGCATCAGCTGGTAATACAAGTATAATTTCAAGTGGAGAGACCCAATTTTCTCCCCCTACCTATATGAAAATGTAAAACCTGACGAATACAAATGACACACATGTTATAGAGACTATATATACCGAGGAAAATCACATACTTAATTTATTTTACCCATTGTCCTGTAAATGAATGGATTGCAACCCCATATATTTTTTAAATCGTAAAACCAATTCTGGTTTTACTGTAAAACTTTTTTTTATCAGGGTATTCCTGTAAAATTTATTTAATGCCAATACATCGTGAATGGCATTTAATTAATTGTAAAAATAGCTTTGCCAGAAGTACATAATATGGTCTACATATGTTAATGTCTAAAACAAATTCTTTGACGATAAATCCCTCAAAATCATAGATAATGCTTCTCGGTATAGCGTTAGCACGTAATCGAACAAAGGAATTTATTAAAATATATATTAATGGTAATTTCTTGCAACTTACTGAAGTGCCGAAAAGTTTGGGGCTATATACAAGGTGTCCCATAATTATGCTAAAACTTTTAAAGGGTGTGTTTTACAAGTGATGTTAAAGGAGGTCTTTAAAATAAACTGAAAACTTTTATATAAATAAAGCTAAACTTTTTCGACTAGAGCTCTCCTTGCAACATTATTCACACATACAAGGCAAGTCAAAAATATGTTTATAATTTTTTTTCAATAATGGATATAACGTAAGAATTTGAGATTTGGTGTGTCTTTTACTAATATAAGGACATCTTGGGGCAACATTTTAATTTTTCCTATGTATCTGCATGGGGTTGAAACAAGCAACCCAAATTAATTTTTGTGTCATACCTTTTCTATTGGTTGATTTATAACTAAAGCCGGCAGATCCGGGCGGCGGGCCATAACCGTACGCGTCATAAATTTATGCACTCTGTCAATGAATGGTCGCTTTCTACCCTTCCGTGGCGTCGACATTTTCGTTATACGTAAAAAATAATACGCGATTTCAAGTAAACGCTTAGAACGGTAAATATAAGCTGACTCGCATCGCCCGCCGAGCGTTCAGCCGGCAGTGACTCATGCACAAAGCCTGCATCACGCCACTGGGCCGCCGCGGTGATAGCCGGTTTTATTTATAACACTACAAAAAATATATATTACAGTTCTTGTGAAATCTTTTTACCTCCTTTTGCTTTTTCGAATACACAATGGTTATTAAGGAAAAACTAAACTCGTTTTATTGTCCTATTTAAACTGTGAATATAAATTCGTAAAAAGCGTGTAGTAGGTACGTGTCACTTTAATGTGTTGTTTTAATTGAACTTTAAGTTAAGTTTGTAAGTTAGTTGTGTATCATATGCTTAGTTTGTGTTTTTACGAATTTATATTAACCTAATTATGGGACACCCTGTATAGACTCTGTCTTAAATTTTTTGAAGCATGTAAATCACACAATAAATAAATCGTTTGGTAAACTTAAACTAATATCGAGTAATATAGGCGGTCTGTCTAAGGAAAATCGAACTTTGCTATTAGAATTACTTGATCTGTCTTCAACTAAATTATGCAGATGTATATGAACCATTTTTAAATAAAACAGGAAATCTCAGGCTACAGAGAAATCAAAACTTATGTATGTGATTGATTTTTGGTTTACGATTTTTTTTTCACATTTCAACAAAATTTTATGACTTAAACTGGCTTAATGTTAGCCAACGGTAGGATTAGCACATTTGCTGCTTTGTCCGTAAAACTATACAACAAAAATCACCTCCTTACCTTTATAACAAAATATCATACCGGTCTGATGTTGAAATGGTAATATAAATGTCATAAATACATTATTTCTTCATATGCCCTCTCATAGAACCTCAGCATTTCAAAGTATTTTTTTTTTCATACATCGCCCCCAAATATTGTAACAAGATTTAGTCTGATCTTAAGTCTTACCCTTATCCATTATTCCAGATATCCACCATCAGAAACCACAGATTGAAGCTTCGAAAATGAAGAAACGTACCGGTATATTGCCTAGCCTAGCCAGAAGAACGCGGCAGGGATGCGTGATGCGTTAAGTTGATGCGTTAAGCGGCGTTAAGATTGCATTTAAATTGGCCTTACTAATCATCATAATCATAACATAGTATAAAACAAAGTCGCTTCCCGCTGTCTGTCCCTACCTATGTATGCTTAGATCTTTAAAACTACGCAACGGATTTTGATGCGGTTTTTTTTAATAGATAGAGTGATTCAAGAGGAAGGTTTATATGTATAATACATGCATAATATAGTAGAGAAACACTGATAATTTTAGAGGTTTCTAATGTGATGTCGTAAACCGTGCGAAGCCGGGGCGGGTCGCTAGTTAGTAATAAATCATGAAAATATGTTACTTCTATAACCTTATAATTTAATTATCACATCTTGTGTACATATGGTCTATATATAGAGTGTGTTCATGAAATTTGTCATCATATGGGGAAAATTGATAGTATGAAATTTTTTGATAAATCAATTTCGGGATGTGGTAGATGTGCTAATGCATGTTCTAAATGTAATTATTTTGCACAACTGAGTTTCGACGATCCTACATATATTGCTTGTTTCTCAAATTTGAAATAAAAAATGCAAAAAAATTCATTTTTGATAATAAAATTGGAAAAAACAATCAAGGGGAAAATATTGGTTCTGCAGTTTTACATTTGTGTGTCAATTTTCAAAAAGATATTCCAATTTCCATTTCCAAAATAATTAAAGCGGGCGATAATAAATTTATCGCCCTCTTTGTGTATAAAAAATCTCAGATTAGGATTTTTACCTTAATAGGTCTTATCAATGTAACACATCTGACGGCGAATGGAAATGAATAAGCATATATGTACATATTATTGCCTAGGCAGGAAAATACGATAGTGATTCGTAAGGATCGCTTTGTAGTGTGCTTAAATGTTTTGGGACACATTATGTAATTGTAATAAATCATCAAAATATGTTAGAAGTATAACCTTGGTTGGTGTAGGTAATGCAATTTTTTAAAATCTAGTTTTTTACCATAATTGTAGACTAGACTAAAATAATAAATCATAATTTGAGATAAATATTACGATAAAATATGGAGTAAAATATCAATGGAGAAAAAACTTGAAAACTCGAAAATTGGGAGCACTTATCATTTTGCAAATTATTCTTAGGCAGATTACTTCTGTATTATTCACTAAAAATGAATAAACTTTTAATAAGAAGGAAGAGATGCATTCATAAAATTGCCCTTGGCTGCAGTAGAGAAAGTGCAATTGATATGTAAAATGTAATTGTATCGACTATTAAATTTCCGATGGACAAAAACCGTCAACTTAACACTTTTCTTTCTTTCCCTGTATAATTCTGCATCTGCATCTCAACTTTTTGCAACTGCAAATTTGTAAAAAAAATGGACTGTCAGTTAATGGTAATGATTTTATTTAATTACCATTCACGGTATAGTACTAACATTAACAGATTAGACCTTGTACTTTATGCAACGAAAAAAATCATAATTAAGGTTGAAAATGTCCCTTTCGCGCATAACTTGATATACGATATAGGCGTATCGTTGTAACAACGTAACAAGGGATAGGCGTCCGTCCCCGTCATCTCTAATGGCCTGGAAATTGAATTACGCGATTATTGAGATAGAAAGAAGCCGCCGCGCGATTGGCACTTTACCCCTTCATTACGAGATGACTGGTGCTTCGTGCTCCTGACTAATTAACATCCCGACTAGTGTACTTTTGGAAGCGCTGCCTCCGTTCTTCCTCTCCCCCTAACACTATTAACCTCTTCTGCTTCCTACCGACCTCGCTTGAAGTTATCTATATGTATGTATGCGAACACATGTTCGAGATCAAACATACAATATTAAAATCGACATTCAAAAAGCTCATGGCCCTAAAATGGAACTCCAGTATGTTAGGTTACCGGAGAAATGGACCTATTTTTTTTTAAATTAGACCAAATGAAATATAAATACACTCTACCGGGTGTACCTGAATGACGTTACAGGTGATATCTCAGTTATTTGAAAATATACGCGTCATAAAAATATGTGTCATATATACAGGGGTAATCGTATAAAATAGGTTTTAATAATTTAATTTTTTATTAAATTTCATCGAATCTAGAAATAAAAAAAAAGATTTTACACGTTTTTTTATGAATTATTGGAATACTTAATATGAATAAAAAAAACTCCTCAAATTGTAAGGGTGCGAAAATATATATAAATTGCTCGTCAAAATTAGCGTAACACTTTTAGATTAGCGCCATTTGCCTTCTATTTGAGTTAGAGACTTACGGTTTTTAATTTTCTGTAGGCTATAGAGTTGGTTTGAATGTTCCAACGGCGTTACGTTGTGACTTCGTTCGTCGGTCGATTCGTCGGTCGGTTCGTGAACGGTTCGTGAACGGTTCGTGAACGGTTCGTGAACGGTTCGTCGTCTCACTCCAAAAAGCAACTCCATGTCGAAATTTGAATTTGCAAGATTTTGATGGCAATTTCAAAAACATACAGGATGGACTAAGAAGGACGCTGTCGGATAAAAACTCCATCCCGGCATACATTAAGACCTCCTCAATAAGATATGTGTATTTGGTGGCTGTCCCATTTTGCCACTTTTGACAACCCAAGCCTTTCCAGTGCTTGGGTTGTCAAAGGGTGAAAGCGAGTTGTGGCACCACACACCAATTTGTTAGATAGCATTAGGATCAATGGATTCGTCCAACAGAGGTCAAACCACGCAAAACCTTGCGTAAATGCAATCTATCCTGTAGGTTTCTGGAATTGCCGTCAAAATCTTGCGAAATCAAATTTCGGCACGGGGTTGCTTTTTGGAGTGTGGACGGCGAACCGTTTAAGTCACAACCACAAATTACAGACACAAGTTTAGATACGAGACTGAATACTTTAAATGTCTGAGAATTAATTGTCGCTTTACTGCAGCGGACGCGATCTGAAATAAAAATAAAAAATAGAAAACTGTTTTATCGGCACAAGGGGTGCCCGTAATTTGTAGGTACATTCTTTCCCCGATAGTGTTTTTGCCGCTTTCATTCAAAATACCCATTATTAATGACAGAAGGCATTACTTGTAGTATTCTGGCACAAACAAATTGCTGACCCGATCTTCTATGGTTTAATAGTTATTAACTCATAAATTTTCACTATATTTCATCCTACGATCTCGAGATGTATTTCAATTTAAACATGTCAAAATATTTCAATTTCAGTAGTGGATAATTAAAAAACAAAAAGAAAACGGGACAATTTATTTGTGACTCAGAAAAGCATATTTCTGACATGTAAAACTAATCTCGACGGAGGTGGAGAAGCTAATAATTGGCATATTTACCATATGTTCTTCCAAACAGAACTAAAAATAAATAAAAAGTAAATAAATATCCAACACTAACACAATTTTAGTAAATTGTTATTCATCAACCCAAATAAAATAAAACAGACAGTTTTTTGCTCAAAGTAAATAACACGTATTATTTTTATTTAACAAAATATAATTTATAGAATTTTTTTTTTATTTTTTTTATAGAACTGCGCCAGAATTCGTCATGACTTGATGTTCTTGTGACCGGTTTTCAGTAGTTTAACTTGTGGTTTGGATTTCTTTGAAACATTGAGGGAATCAAAAAGCTGGTCCAAAAATAAAATAAATTCGGCTGTATCCTTTGCTTCAACCGGTAAATTATAATTATCCTTAATATCTGAAATTAACAATACATGTTATATGCTTAAACACTTAAACTTAAACGCCAAGGACAAAAACGCTATCTTTCTTGAATTTTTTTCCTATACAACCATATTTTTTGTTTCCTGTTAAAGATTTTGGGAAATTATACATTAAGGCGTTTTACTTATTGATTGGACTAATGTTTATAGACTGTTTTTAAACAGGTTAATTATTAAGTTTACATTTTTAATAACAATTTTGCTTACCTGGAATAGCAAGGGTAGGAACCGAATCTCTTTTAAGTCCTCTTAGAGTTCCTGGCACAAACCAATCTTCAGCAAAATGGTCGTCACAAACATAATATATATTGTACATTTGTTCACGTGTAAGTATTTCATAGTCTGGTCACTTATTAAATATCTCTGGCTCGCTTCGTGGAAAGCGATGTCTTTTGCTAAGTTTATTTTCACAGCGCGGAACGCAATTTTTTTTTTTTTTTTGTTTTAGAGCAGGGACGTAATATTCTATTGTAAAAATATAATATGAAAAAAACAATTAAACTACCGCAAAATAGTAAAATGTTAAAACTAAACTCGTCAATAAATCGTACGTAAAAAACACATTCAAACATTTAAATTATTTGACAGTTATCTGACTGCTGAATATCCGTCCACCGAGATTTACTAAAAATCTCGGTGTATCCACCGCGTCATAAAGCGCCCTCAAGTGGACGCGATCCAATCTACAAGTTATGGCGGGAAGGCCAATGTCTCATATCTAAATTTTCTGTAATTTGTGGTCACAACGTACCGACTTCGGGGTATTAAAACCAACCCTATAGGCTACCGAAAATAAAAAACTGCAAGTCTCTAACTCGAATAGAACGTAAATGGCGCTAATCTAAAAAGTGTTATGCTAATTTTGACGAGCAGTTTATATACCTATATATTTTTTTAAATAGAACACCCTGTATTTTTTTTACATAAACATGTTATTTGTACACAAAAATGTACGATTACTTCAACTGTTTTCGAGATGTATCGAGATATATTGTTACGCATTTAATATAACAAGTATTTGTTTAATACAATTCATAAATCAGGAAAGCTATCAATACAGGGTGTCCCATTATCAAGGGCCATAGCGAAACTGCAGATTCACTGGGTAAAAATAATACGATTTAATGAAACTTACCTTAGCTAAGTATTATTATTGGTAACCAAGATGCAGGGTGTCAAAGTTATAGAATTTTATTTTCGATTTCCGCAAATAACATCTTTAAAAAAAACATTTTTTTTTCCACAGATTTGGTGTTTGGAGGTTTTTTTTTTGTAAATACTAGATTTTATTTACCTTATTTTGAATAGTTATCCCTCCTTCAACCCCTCAACCTCCGCCCTATTATGCTAAAAAAAACCTTTACATTTGCAGATTGTTTGGTGTACATGCGTACCAAATTGAGTGCATTCTTGTATCATTTGTGAATTGCCTATAGACAAAGAAAAAACATATTAACCCCATTTATCCCCTCAACGCCTTATGCTTAATTATGTTCGAAATCTAAACAGTTCGAGTTATCGTGTACAAGAAAAAGGTTAAAAGATAGACAGATAGACAGACGACAAATTATTTTCACTTAAACTCAAAATTTCGACGTTTCAAAATATTTATAGTCCTATTCAGCTAACAAATTCAAATTCAAATTTTTCAAATTGAATTTTTAAAATTGGAGAAAATCCACCACATCCATCCATCACATTCATTTATGTCCTTTAGAATAGCAAAATAAGAAAAAAAGATGCCTAAACAGCGACGACATCTGTATGTAGGTACGTAGGTACTCTAAAAATATTTTTTTCTTGTATTCTCTAGTGCAACTTCCTCATTCTTTAAAATATATCAGGAGGCACAATTATATAGTCCAGAGCTTCTATTGTAACTTAAATTAGCTTTTCACTTGTAACGAATAATATCTTAAATTCCCTAGAAGAATGGACGGCAATAATTCGTTACCTTTTTGGTCGATACGATATGAAAATAATTCAATTATTTCATCTAAAGCGATCGCTAGGGGATCAAAGAGTAAAACCCCGTCGACCTGCTTTGATTGAAATATGAAATTTCGCCTTCCGTCTTAAGAGGATGAACAGAACGCTGATTTTTAAGGTAATCAGATCTTGGAAGGGGAGGTAAAAGATTTTATTAAATCTTCAACTATCTAAAAATAAGGTTAATGCATTAACTCGCATTGATTTGTTCATGGAATTAAGTAACCTAAATATACCTACTAATTGGGAAGGTATATTGATTGAGGCGCTTTACTCATGATAAGTGCAGGACGAGGAGGACTGGATACAAAAATTATTCCACGTGTTTCTGGTTAAGACTAATACATCGATTTTTTTGAGTTTAAACTTCGTGTGTTTGTTTATAAAAGTAATGGACATCTTTTGAGGTAACTTTAAAGAAATTCCATCATTAAAAATACTTTAACTATTTTACCCTTTATGTATTTTTGAGAAAAAAACAACATTTTCATTAATGTTCTCCGCACGCTTCTGAAACAAATGAAAATACGCAAGCTAATTAACCAAATACAGACATACATACTTTTTATAAACAAACAGAAGAAGTTTTAAGAAAATCGCCATCATGTTTTTTCAGATACTTACTAGTACAAATCATATACTTTTTTTTAAATTTCAACGCCCTATGTCTCGGAAACGCAACTTTTCCGGAAACCTGTTATTAGTATTTTTATTTTGTTATTTTCATGCAATAAATATCATTCGATTTTTTTTTCAAAATATTATCAATGAAAGATTCTGTATATCTATGTCATACTGATCAAATAACATCTAAATACGAACTTGTAGTTTCTGATGGAGAATGACGATGAACAGGGAAGCCTTTTCAAGCCTTACAAGGTTCATCCTTTGTATGAACTAGTTACAAAACATGTTTACTCTTAACGTCTTATTATGACTACAAGAAGTATTATTCTGAAAAAACAGTTGGAAATAGTTGGCAAATACATACGAACATCTAGGAAAATAACCTACTTTTATTCTATCTCCCAAGGGTAATTGGATTCGAATTTAAGACTTATAGAAAACGGAATACGTGGAAATAAAGCAGCGTCCGGGTGCCAAGTGCCAGTGTGCCTCTAGCTGCTTTATTTAATTTCCTGATGTACGGGCATTTTAAGGCAAGCGCGCGAGAGGTTTTATAACCGCGCGATTGTTTAACGGCAGAGGTGAAATAACCGCAAAACATGAAAAGGTCGTGTATAGGCGTATATAGTAATATCGTGTATTAATCTTAAATTATTAATACCATAGTAACACTATGGTATTTGACAATGAAATTCGTGGAACCAGTTGCTCTTAATAACTAAATGAGAAATTCTGGGTACGTCCATTAGTATTGTAGGTCAGAAGTTATTAAAAGGTCAGTTTTATAAAATACGTGGTGACCGAAGCTATCGTCCAAACAAGTTTTTTGGGTATAAAATAGGTAGTCTCTACTAACAGGCATTATGTATTTAGAACACTACTGGCAGGTTGTTCCTTCTCAAACCTACATGTGTATGACACAAAAACAACATGCTTAGCGGTATATTGCACGCTCGTGCGCGCTATGTGATTATTAGGGTTCGGAATGTTTGCCGTCTCGCGTGGTAAACTGGGATAGTGTACTACTGCGCATACGCGGATCCTGGTGCCTTGGCAGGATCGGTCAGTGGCGTACATATGCAGGGACAACAAATACATGCGTATACAATTTTCAAGGCGCTTAAAAACACAGTTTATACTTTCATTATCATAGAGTGCATTATTTATAGTGCAGAGGCCTGCGTTGTAGCACACATTTCCGAACCCTAGTGATTATGCACCTTGTGTTTCATATGATAAGCCGGCAACCGCCACAAAATAGAACAAGTTGCGGCTAAACAGCCATTAATGCGATCAGACCCATTTGAGATAATATAATATATAGGTGCGGTTATATCGAACCATAAAAAAAAACATCGTCAAAGTTGGCCGAGTAAAAAAAAGAGTTAAATTTATAACCTTATTTAATTATCATGTCTATTACATTATATGACAGTCATTATTTATTTTACAATTGTGACAGTCACTTGTCAAAAGTTTGACATAACCGAAAAGCTTAGACATGACCGTTATTTTCGTCACTGTCATTAATTGCCATTCATAGCCAGATTTGATCAGTGGCGGCTGGTGATAAAGGGCACAGGGGCACGTGCCCAGCCCAAATTTCAATAGAAAATATTTCTTTAGTGTTAATTTACTATAAATTACTGTTACAATAATATAAATTAATTGTATACGATAAACTATTCATATTCTCATTATTATTCCTTTTATACCACAAATAATGATTTTTATCACATATATATGACAGACGATCGATCGAGCACCGAGCCACCGTACTCTCTCCGTATGCTCTCCGAGCCACCGTATTTCTCGCATTTCGCGCGCCCTCGTTTTTAATCGGACTTTTTCGGTGACTGGTAAAGTTGGGCGAACGATTGCAGACACAAGACGTCCTTAAATCGATCAAAAATCAGCTGAACGGGTCACACTTGTTGAGTGACCGTTTTTAGTTTTATTGTTTATTTTCTTCGCTGAGAAGTGTGTTTTTACTGTTTTTGTTTGTGAAACGTTTCAAAATGAATTCGGTGGACTTTTTATTGACTAATAAAGATATTATATACGAGATCCGAACGGAAATTAAACGGTTAGGAAGGCCGATACACGATTTGATTCTTTCCAAAACAGACGTAGGAAAATCGCGAAATTATTCACGAAATTTTAATAGTAGTGTCTACGACAGATTTAAGTGGTTATGTGGGTGTCCTAAAATAAACAAACTGTTTTGTTTTATTTGTTTAGTGATGGGTGGCAACCGAAGTGCATGGACTCAAGAAGTGGTGAGTGATTTAAAAAAACATTTAAATGAACGAACTAAGAAACATGCTAGCTACAATGAAAAACATTTACATAACATCTTAGATTTTAGTGTGTTGGGAAAGGTAGACATAAGGCAACAGCTTGATAGTGCTTATCGTGAAAATATAAGACGTAACAATTAAAATGTGGATAAAAACAGACATATTTTAAATCAAATAATTAATTGTATTAAATTTTTGTTAACAATAAGGACAGGCGAGCTGATTTCCTCTACAAATAACGGTAAGATACCTATATCAATTTTTTTTCACATGTTGCGACCCATTATTTTAATATATTTATGCCCTCAATATTCGTGGCTAAATATTATTTCAAAAAGCTACCAAATCCCAAAAATTATTCTTGTGAAAGTCTATATTTTTTGTATAAAAGAATTTTTTATTGAAATTCTGAAGTGTCAGTAAAACGCATGACCTTGAAAATTTTAAAAATTTTCGCCTGTAGCGCCATTGGTAGCTAATCAGTGATCCTACTGACACACCCTGTGCCCACTCATGTAACACACCCACGAGCCGCCACTGGATTTGATGACGTTTTTTGGATGGCTCTTTATTACCGCTGCAGTTCTGAAGTTAAAAAACCTCTCGTGCGTGTTAGCTTTTATAATAGAAGCTTATAAATTATTTAATGAATTAACTACATTGAGTTGGAAGATTTTATCTTAGCGATTATGCATGTAGCAATTAATTAAAAAACCGCTACCCAAGAAATTACTACTTATACCACATTATATTTGTCCAATTGAATTAGAATAAATCGAAAAATACATCTGGTTATGTTTTAAAAGTGTGATATTTGGATATGGCTTATATGACCTATATGACCTTTATGACCAGTATGACTTGTATGGCCCATATAACCTTTAGGTATAACCTATATCACCTGTAGGACCACTATGACTTTATGACAAATATCAACTTGATGACTTATACAGTGTACTTCACAAAGTGCGTATGATATGGGAAAAAATGTATTAACGATTTTTTTGAAAACTTACTTCGGGGCTAACCTGCGCTTATAAATTGATGAAAAAATACCTACCCGTGACGGGAATTACAGTACCCGTCAAATTTGACATTTAAAAAAAATCGCTTAAATGGCTGGGTACGGGTGCGGTGTTACCGACATCACCGGTGATCATTTAAAAACGCATCCCGCAAACTCGGAAAAATCACACAATTAGCTTGACATAAGTATTGTTTTAAAACTGATTTTATTGATTACTGTTTAATTTTATATGGAATATGAAAAGTGAAATCCACAATAATGGAATATGAAAAGTGACTGTAGAGTGAATGTATACCTATGGAACATACCACGCCTTCGCCACAAAAAATAAATTTATCTGAAACTTTGTATATAAGTAGTATGTGATAAGAAAATATAAACAAAAAAATATAAATTGATAATATAAATTGATACCTAAAATTTTAGAGCTCAAGTCACATTACGCTCTCACGAGCGGTCTGTGATATTAGAGCTTTTTAGAAAATCTTAAAATTCGCGACTGTTGTAGGCAAATGAGCGCGAATGAAAACAATTTGAAAGAATAGTAAAAACATCGCATTTTTCCCGTAGATTGCGATAAAAATACTTTTGAATTCATTAAAGGTAGTTCTCACCCATTTTTTTTCTTCTTTAAAAAAAACTGTTTTGCTTAAAAAAAAGTTGACAACTTTTCTTTCGGATGGCTTTTGTCTCAGAATGGGATGAGCAAATAAACGGTATGACCGTTAGAAGTTAGAAGGCTCAAAAAATGAAAATTTACCATTTTTACGTTATATCTTGGTACGTAGAAAAATGTATGAGAACCAAATTTTTAGGTTTTTAGGATCGCTGATTACGAATCGGGTGTCCGATTTAGAAAATTCGTTTTTTGCGAGGCCCCATGAGGCCCCACAATGAAAAATATGACGAATCACGGAATTTAAAAAAATACCATCGTATTCTACGCAAAATTTTGAGTGAAAAATGTCTCATGCCTTAAATTTTTTTCAATTTAAGGCGTATTTTTAAAGTAACAAATTCAAAAACTTATTAAGTGGCAAATACTACCATTATAATTTTTTTTTACTCTAAAAGTACGCAATGCGAGACTCTTTTTTCTCAAAATTTTATGTAGAATGCCGTGGTATTTTTAAAATTTTGAAATTCATCATATATTTTGTTATAGGGGCCCATGGGGCCCCATAAAAAACGAATTTTCTAAATCGGACACCAGATTCGTAATCAGCGACCCTAAAAACCTTATATGGTAATACGGCTTTCATACATTTTTTTACGTACCAAGGTATAACGTAAAAGTGATAAATTTTCACCTTTCGAGCCTTCTAGCGGTCATACCGTTGCCTATCCCATTCTGGGACAAAAGCCGTCCGAAAGTACAGTTGTCAAGCTTTTTTTTAAGCCACAAAATTTTTTTGTAAGAAGTGATACTTTTCTAAATTTCGATTTTAAAGTTTTAACCCTCTTAAAAGGGGTGAAAACTACTAGTGAATTCAAAAGTATTTTTATCGCAATCTACGGGAAAAATGCGGTGTTTTTACTATTTTTTTCAAATTCTTTTTATTCGCGTTCATTTGCCTACAACAGTTGAGAATTTAAGATTGTCTAAAAAGCTCTAATTTTGTGACCGTTCGTGACGAGAGCGTAATGTGACTTGAGATCTAAAATTTTAAGTATGAACTTTTCTTATCACATACTACTTATATACAATGTTTCAGATAAATCAATTTTTTTGTGGCGAAGTTGGCGTGGATTGTCCCATATATTTGCATGTTTATTTTTGAGTGTAGAGACCACTTTGATCTCTCACGATGAGCGAAATGTTCACTAGTTGGCATCAAAAAAGACAATATAGAGTTAAGCCAATGAGAATTTTTGTTAACAAACTTTTCGAAATTTTGACTTTACTGTATATCCATTTCGAAAAAAATTTCAACTAAAACTTTTTTAGATTACATTTAATCATTTCATAAAGTCTTCTGTGACTTGACAAACATATTTATCCAAAATATACTTATACAAGTCTAACAGTGACCTTAGAACGACTCATATTAAAAATATGACTCAAAACTACGAATAATTTCAATCAATAATTTCAAACAATCAATAAAAGGAATTTACACACAAATGACACACAACATTTTTTCTACACTCGAGTTTTTATTATATAAAAAAAACTTGAAAGTACTTTAATTACTAATCGTTAAGCAAAATATAAAAAAAAATCAGTCAATTTCATTTATGGGCACTTCCCATAAGAATTGTGCAGGGTCCTCTATTTATTATACCCAAAAAGTAAATTAAAATATCTCCACTATTTATGGACTGAATATTCATTTAAATGTTGGCTAACACTTTGCATCTTGCAACAAATTGATACCGCTTTTGTTGCATTCCGATATATTTATTAGTATAGGAGTTATAGCTTATATAAACGATTCTTTGACACTCTGTATAATCTATAAATTACAGTACAGCCTATTTAAATGATTCTATTTATGCAAAATGAAGTGTTAATATAATTATTATTCAACAAGTTCTTTTTGTATGAATCGTAATTAATTTAATGCCACAGTGGTCCCCAACGCCCGAAAATGTGGCCAACAATCGAAAAACGAAGTCTGCGTAAACGACGTACATATTTCTCCACAAAATGCCAAAGGATCACAACCTGTTTTACCTACGTGATGTTTGTTCACTGATCTACTCTGATCTACACTGTTTCCACGAAACACCGAACTACTACACTTTTCTCGACGCGCATTTCGCCAACCAAGTTGGCATCTTCAGGAGAAGATTAAAACTTAAATTAAAAAGTTTTAATCTTCTCCTGAAGGTTCCAGTACCCACTCCATATAGTAAGTTAGTACATTTCGTCTTCGTGTGAGAATAAAAATTTGTTGCCTCTTCTTACCATGTTACCATTACTTTATTTTATGTGAATTCCCTTTTAAATGAAAATATTTTGTGAAAAACGTTTATTTATTTGTTGTCACACAAGATGCTCAACGTATGGAATGTGCTCTTTATATAACGGTATCTGATAAACATCTTTTTATTGACTGTATAATAATGGCAATGTGCAGGCCTGGCTATCCGCTAGTCTCGTGTTCAAGCCCAGACCAACATTTTTATGTTTTAAATACGTACATTGTTAATTACTTTTTTTGATTAACTATCATCTGAAACTAGATGACTCTTTAATTAGATTTATTAGTACACATCACTTGCTCGGATTCAAATACGCGCCGATGTGTGATAGGGCCTCCTTACTGTCTTACAAGATGGTGGACCTTCAAATCAGCGCGATTATTAGATGATTGGTATTCCTGGAGGTTTGTATATTAAATTTCCACAAAAATGTGTTTATACTGATGCAAGAAATACATTTCAAGATACCTCAAAATACCTTAACCCCGAAAACATTGGAATACGGATTTTCAAGAATATTTACTCACAATTTTGTCTTTAACCAGCTAATTTTGTTAGTCAACTTTTCGAACGTTAGGGACCACTGTGCGACGGAGAATTTGAATAAATACTTACCTCCCCATTTTTGTAGCACAGGTAAGGGAATCTCCACACGTTCGCCAGATCGACAGCGAAGCCGATGACCGAGAGCAGGAAGTCGACTTTCTTGCCCCAGGTCTCGCGATGCTCGCTGGTCGTGAGGGGCACCTCGGGAGGGCCCCGAGGGCTGCTTAGGCCCTCCTTAGACGACATACTCGGCGAATGAAGGGGAAAAGTGGCGACGCTGGTAGAGTGTGCCGCGAACACTGGAATTAACAAAGGGTAGATTATTTATCGTATCCGATGCTAGGTGCATACATTGTGTACAAAAAATTATTATTTCTAAGTAGTGACACACATAACAATTTATAAAGTTGCCTTTATGTATAGTTAAATGTAATAGACATTTAATCATGGCATCGCAGTTTGATCGCGTAAAATTGATCTTGAAAACAAGGGAGAAATTGATGCTCATGCGTATTCGTCAAAATAATGATATGAGTATTATCGATGTGTATATGAAATAGCAAATTAACAGCAATACATAGTATCTTTAGGACTGATTATGCGGATTCATCATGTCACATATTAAATAGCAGTAAACTGAACTTACAAGTAACATCGAACTTACGCTTACAGATTCGAATGAAACTTAACATACATCGACAAATATCGAACCCGTGTTTTTTGTTTCTGTCTTTTTTTAAATATATGAGAGTGTAACCCTTCCTTTATAAATCCGTCCTCCTTTCATAAAACATTTATTTATTTATATCATTTCGCTAAACGATTTGACATAAGATCTTTGAGAAAGATCTTTTAAATGGTTGGTTAAAAACAACAATCTCTCTCGCAAGTCTTCCACAAATTCGGGCGAGATCGTTCCTGATTTTCTTCTAGGGGACGGCCAAGTATGAGGTCAGTAGGCAGCTTCATTTCTCTTCCAGAGGTCAGCATAGACGGAGTGTAGGTAGTCGACTCATGCTGGGAACTTCGATACGACAGCAAGAACAGAGGCACCAATTTGTCCCAGTCCCTTTGATTTTCAGACACAAATTTATACAGGTAATGGCATATGGTTCTGTTGTGACGTTCAACCATGCCATTTGACTGAGGATGAAGTGCAGTAGTTCTGGTTTTCTTGATGCCCAGTATTTTCATTACCTCTTGCCACAGCTCTGATTCGAAGTTTCTTCCTTGATCGGAATGCAGCTCGAGGGGTACTCCATGCCTAGCTATGACATTCTCGATGAACCCTTCGGCTACAGTTTCTGCTTCTTGATTTGGGAGAGGTACTGCTTCGGGCCATTTCGAGAAATAATCCATTGCCACCATCAAGTACTTGTTTCCACGGTCGGTTACAGGTAATGGTCCAAGAATGTCCACTGCTACCCTCTCGAATGGTGCTCCGGATAAGTACTGCACCATTTTACCACAGCTTCTTGTTTTTGGTCCTTTTTGGCAGAGCACAGATCACATCTCTTGCACCATTCTTCGACGTCTCGGCGACAGTTTACCCAATAAAATCGGTCCCTTACTCGAGCCAAAGTCCTGGTTACTCCAAAATGTCCTCCGGATGGACTGCTGTGAAGCTCTTCTAGCACTTGGTGGATTCTTGCTTTAGGCAAGACCAACTGGTAGACTGCGGATACTCCATCGGGGCTCTCCCACTTCCGATGCAGTAGGCCATCGCGAAGACAAAGGGAACTCCATTGAGCCCAGTATCCCTTTATAGTCGTACCATATCTGGAAACTTCCTGCCAAGTTGGTCGAACTCCATTCTTTACCCAGTTCCGGATTAATTTGATATCACTGTCTTTCTTCTGGCTCTTCTTTAATTCCTCCGAGGACCATTCATCTTCAACCTGTATTGTTGTTGCCATTAACAGTTCATTGCTGATGTCATTCGAGAAATTGAGTACAGGTAGAACTCATTCTTTAGCCTGTCCATGATGTCCATGCAGATGGACCTGTTCTTGTTTCTTGTGTCTTGCTGGCCACAAAGAGGTGCTGATTGGACATCTCCCGCACATGCGCGTCCTGGAGTCTCTCTCTGCATCGCTACTTTTATCCGAGATATAAATCTTGGGGCATTGAGTACAAGTAGTCGACACGCGCCTCCTAGCATCGACTAATTGTCGTTTTCCGAATCTCTCGCTGGTGATCTGAAACGAGACTCTCGCTTTGGGGGAAGGGAAGCGACCATTCCTGTCCTGCGTACTCGTCGGTGTCCTCCTTTCTTCTCTCCAGTTCCTTTCATTCGGGCTCCTGGATCTTGATCTATGTTCCAGTTGTCGATCTGGCGAATATGATCTTGGCTGGTACCTTGTCTTGGTCCTGCAAAAACGCTGTAGGTGCCCAATTTTTCCACAGTTGTAGCAGCGCCTGGTTTCCTTTTGTGGTGAGTTCGTCTGTTTGATTTCATTTAATTCTCGCATTAATTTATCCACGGTTTATTTAAGCGATTGGCATTCGTCGAATTTAACTTGCCTTACTCTGGTTTTGTAGATCCTCGATGCTTCTTTAGCTGCTTTAAATTCCAAAGCAGCTATGAGTGCATCACTGATAGTGGTGTGTCTCCCAAGCCGCAAAGCTTGCTGCATTTCAGTGTCTGGTAACCCATCAATAAATGTTTGGATAATTTGTTCTAGAAATTCTTTCGGTGCCTGAGGATATGCCAAATGGACAAGTCGTTCGATGTCAGCTTCGTATTCTTGAAGGGACTCATTGCTCCTTTGCTGTCTACTCTTGATCTGGGACTGGTAAACTTGGCGGAGATATTTGTGTCCATACCTTATTTCTAACGCGCCTACAATCCTGTCGTAATCGTTTTGATGCTTTTCCGGGATGCTCTGTAAAATATCTAGAGCCTGACCTCTGAGAAATATGACAAGCGAAGTAGCCATTTCTTGTGGAGTCCATCCGTCGGCCTTTTGCGGCAGCCTCAAACTGTCTGCGATACATGCACCATGATGACTGTCCATCGTACGTAGGAGGCTTAAGCATTTTTGTGTACTGACCTTTCAGTATGCATAAGGGTTGAGTTTTGTAATGGAATACCTGGTGAGGTCGAATAATCTCCAGAATCGGCTATTGAAGTACGATGCAATTGGTGCTCCAGCCCATTTATCTTTTCCAGTATTTCTTTTTGCACTTGCCGTCTGGTGTCTTCTAATTTTCTCTCGATTTCTTCTTTATTCTCTTCAACCACCTTCTCAATTCGATTAACTTTAATGCCTACCTGGTCAATCTGCTGTTCCACGCCATCAATCCTCCCAGAAAATGCATTCAACCTGGTGTTTATTACTTGTTGGGACTCACAAATTTCCTGATGACGCCTCTCCGCCTCGTCTCGGTCCTCTTGTCGTCGTCGTTCGTCCTCCTGTCGCCGCCGTTCGTCCTCCTGTCGCCGCTTTTCCTCTCGCCTTTCTGCCTCTTCACGGTCCTCTTGTCGTCGTTGTTCTGCCTCCTCACGGTCTTCTTGTCGTCCTTGTTGCAAGAATTTTAATATTTCACTTACATCCATTGTCGTCGTTTCTTCGTTGTATTTTGTAGATCACATATTCACCATATAACTTTTTTTCTTCTTCGAATTCTTCTATTATCCCACCGCTGTCACCTAAATGTTACGAATTTCTCTTCAAATTACTCGCTTTTCTGTTCAAACACGTTTATTTAACAATCTACAACTCGTGGGTCTTAACCATGTAACATTCAAAACATAACTAACTAACTATCCTAGCAACAACACCAGTATTTATAAATTTTACATGTTCTAGAAAATTCTTTTGACATCCAGAATATTTAATATGTCATTCCATACAATTCTTTACTAATAACTAGTGTTTATAAACTAAATAAACTAAGTATGTAAACTATAAAACTTAATAAATGTCAGCTGTCACAAATGTCACTTTTACAAATTTCACAATATGTTTATTATTAAATTTATTCAATATATTATTATCTTATATTAAATAAACAAAATACAGGGTGAGTCAGAAAGAATTGGACAAGACTACTGGAGATACTAGACACCAAAATATTATGATTGAGCTCAACATGCCTTATACCAATGTCGCCGGTTCAAGATATACAGCGTGTTCAAAGTTTCAATTTTATTCTGAAATTTCTCAATAACTGAGAAAGTTTTGATAGTATAAATCTGAATATTGGTAGTTTTATGTTTTTTGGTGTGAGAATTACGAATTTTAAGCTTGTTGAGACGTTGCTCCTAGAGGGCGCTAGTTTCACCGTATTATTTGGTAAATTAAAACATATATTTTTTATCTGTTGAGCCATGCGTAAAACAAGTCAATAATGTAACTTGTACTCTTGTTTAGAACAGGTACTCTTGTTTAGGTCGTCTAATTCTATCGGTTTTTAAGTTATTTGCATTTAAAGGGTTCAACGTATTTTGTTATGATTTTTTTATTCTTGAAAGATGAAAAGATACGGAGGAGCATTCAAAGCAACAGTAACTAACAATAACAATTATTGGTAACACTGATAATGACAAACTTCAAATCAAATGTTGGAAGTGTCCACCACCTACCTCAATACATTTTAAAATGCACCTTCTTAAATGTCTCTGAATGTTAAACAAAATGTCCCTATTATTTTTAAATGTATTCGTGGCTGCTTGTATTCTCTGCCGCAAATCCTGAAGAGAATTAACTTCTTCCTGATAAACTAAATCCTTGAAATTTGACCATATAGAGAAGTCCAGAGGACGAAAATGTTCATGTAAATATTAGCGTACTGGCAAGGCAAAATGTGGTGGCGCTCCATCGTGCATAAACCACATGTGTTCTCTTAATGTGAGTGGTACATCTTCTAGGAGTTCGTTTAAATAATATTGAAGAAAGTATTCAGATCCAGTTAGATTGGGTGGCAATTCAAAAGGTCCAATGACAAAATTAGAAATTACACAACACCAAATGTTCACACCATTTTTTATTACTAGCTAGTCTTCTTGCACAAATAATAATCAATACGCACGCAAAATAGCGAAATAATTTAATGATATGTAAATTTGACAAATGTTGACTTAAGCCTACTTAGAAAAAAAGATAGCAATATCAGCGCCTGAAAAAAAAAAATCAACAAAATACATTGAACCTTTTAAATGCAAATAACTTAAAAACCGATAGATTTAGACGACCTAAACAAGAGTACCTTTTCTCTGTAGAATTGAGCGTTCTTTTAGATTCTCTCACTTGTTATACGCATGGCTCAGCATATAAAAAAAATGTTTTAATTTACATTTTAATGTCAAAATAAATTTAAAATTCGTAATTCTCACACCAAAAAATATAAAGCTACCAAGTTTCAGATTTATACTATCAAAACTTTCTCCATTATTGAGAAATTTCAGAAAAAAATTGAAACTGAACACGCTGTCTCTTAAACCAGCGACATTGGTATGAGGCATGTTGAGCTCAATCATAATATTTTGATGTCTAGTATCTCTAGTTTAGTCTTGTCCCATTCTTTCTGACTCACCTTGTATGTATTTGATTTTGGTGACAACGTATGATAGAAGTATTTCTGATAAAATAAACTCGGTCAATAGGGCATTATAATTTCGTAAAAATTTCACATTATTATTGATCTGCTTCTGCGATATTATTAAAATAACATTTTCTACCTAAATCACATCCTAAATCAAAAATGAGACATTTTTTGTTAAGCACGAAATGAAGATTCAAAAATTTGTATTAATAAGGCAGAGAGGGGATTGGCGTACATATTTTCTCATGAAAATATTATAGTGACTATCCACATGCACGCCGCTATCCGTGTTGGAAAAAAATATCACGGTGTGTAGTGACAGAAATTAAAAAAAAATGTCATATTAGTCTACTCTTGACATTTTGGAAAAAAAAATAAAAAAAAATAAATAAAACTTTAATGCTCTTTACCTGAAAAACTAAGCCACTTGGGAAAAAAACTTGAACTGTAAACTGAATTTTTCTTCATGAAATCAGTTGAAGAAATATGTCCTTCAGTTTTTCAGACTACTTAGCAAACACCCTGTATAGTGAGATAAGGAATACAAAATTATTTCCTTTTCCTCACTTGGAAAACACATCTCTATCTTACAGGCGGAGGCATACACGCACCTTGCACTACAATGTGCAAGGATAAACAGTCAAAGAACGTGCGCAAATAGGATAAATGTAATAAGTAATAACATATAGCCAGACAGCTCTAGTAGCCCTGAGTAGTTGCAGGGTACCATCTAGACTGGTGCTGGAATGCCACGAAGTACTCAAAGAACTGGCATACCACACTTTAGATTAGTGTGTGTCCCAGGTCACATCGGCATCCTTGGAAATGAACACGCTGACGAACTTGCAAGGAGATGTACAGCAAGTCCATATGTTGGCTCAGAACCAGCCCTCGGGATAACAAACATCACGAGGACAAATAAAAAATTGGGTACAAGTCCAACATAAGAAACATTGGAGTAATACTTCAACACTAGCAAAAATAAAGAATATTCGCGTTAAAAAGAGCTGGAAGCCTCTTAAAACTTAATAGGAATCAACTGAGAATAGTTACTGCTACCAAACGGGATATGCTCAAATTAAAAGTAACCTAACCAAAATGGGAATATACGACGGAGATATGAGATTGTGTCATAATGAGTCATTAACTATATTTTGTGAGCCATTAGATCGCAGGAGACAATAAATATTTGGGGATACAAACGTGCCCCTGGAGACATACCGCATCTATCTGGTGACTTGCATCGTCTTTTGAAAGACACTAGTGTACGGAAGTGGCTGGAGTAATATAGAAGTTGTGTACAATAAGTCAATAGGTGCAGTGTCCCCAGCATTAGAGACGTTTACATGATAGATTTTTCGGTTATAGTTTAATTCAAAACTTTTGACTATTTCACAACTTTTCATACAAACAACTGTTGTTATCTAAAATGGGTATTTACTTGTAATTTTCGCGAAATAAAATAATCCACTACTACTTTCTCACTTAATAATTAGTAATAATATTAATTTTAGTGGACTCCAGGAATGTTCAGTCGGGGGCGGATCAACTCAACGCTTGGGTCAAGGAAGGTGACACCATGATGACTGATATAATAATGAGTGTGGGAGGGTTCTGGTCAGTCATACTTTGTCCTGCTAAAACAAATCTAGGAGGATGACGAATGTAACGTATCATCACATTCTAAAATATGATCTATTAATGTCAATTTTTGCATAGATAAAAAGTACTCTCAATTTTTTCTGCTTATTGAAATTATTAGTAAAATTTGCATTTATATTTAAGGAATATACTTACTACACTTTTTCCCTTGTTGAAAATTATGTTACACCTTATCTAAATAAAGTTGCAATTATGTATGTATTTTAAATTTCTTGAGAATATTTAAAAACATAATATGTTCATTTTAAAATAGGGCTTTAATTTTTTAATAAGTAGTTAGTTAATAAATGATAATAAACAAAATAAGACTATTTTTTCAAAGAATAAATCCCTATACAAAATTCATATAAAATGGGTATTTTCAACATACATGAATATAAACGTATGTATTCAATAAATATGTATTTATAATGATAAATAAAGTTATTATTTTGTAATTTTCCTGAATGTTAAAATGACTCAATTAATTTAATTCGCTAGATACACTTTATTCGTGCACTTATAACACGAGTTCTCGGTTTTATTAGACTAAAGATTGATGAGTGGGCGCTCATTGAAAATATATAATCATAAATAATGATAATAAAGGCGCGTTCACATTATGCCGTTGAATGCCGTTGGAAAGACCTGCGGCAAAAACCCGCCAACAAAGTTAAAATGAAATAAGAAACGTCCATTTATGCCTTGGCATTTAATGGAACAATGTACATCGAGGAGAATTTACTATGCAACTGAAACCACGTGAAGCCGTTGGCACGTCCGTATATACGCGGTGGAGAGTGGAGACTAACTGGAATATATTCGCTAGCGGGGTGGTGAATGATTTTTCAAAAAATTCCCCGAGACACGTCAACTTTTAAATGTATTTACCTACATTTTGCAAGTAATGTGAAAAAATATAGCCCTTCAGGGGTGGCTGAAACCACCCTCGACATGATTTTTTCAAATGCAACCCTATGGCTTGTGACCCCTCATTGTAAAGCTGGTGGAAAGTGGAATCCAACGCACTGATCAAATTTTAATTTTTAGTATGTTTGTAGGTTTGCTACAATTAAAACGTAATTTTATAGTTTAATCTATTTTTAACGCAACAATTTCGTACTCAAAATGTATGTTGTTTAGTTTTGGAATGTAAAACTTACTTTTCATATGTCCCCACAAAAAATTCCAAGCAATTTTTTGCCACAACTGATATTTGTTATTTTTTGCTAGTGTTTTTACACGGCCGCAAAGAGTAATTTAGTTTGTATGCTGTATTCAGAGTTTGAAACGAAGTGTTATTTCAAATTGGTGAAAATGTCTTATTTAACTGAATCACTAAAAATCGAAATTTTGATGATGATTGGATATGGTGATAGGGCGCGAACTCAATGCGAAGTTGTTCGCTTGTTTCGAGAAACGCATCCTGACTTGCCACCACTAAATCAAGGTACCATTAGTAAAATTGAAGCACAATATCGAGAGATGGGTCATGTCAGGAAAGTACCGAGTAAGAAGCAGGCTGTTGTTGATGACGACACGAAGTTGAATTTGTTGCTTGCTCTAGAAGAAAATCCAATCACTCCAGCCCGTCAACTGGCCCATGATAGTAATCTTAATCACAAAACAGTTTTAAAAATACTTGAATATGAAAAAAAACGCCCATATAAAATGCAAGCTGTTCAAGAGCTACTTGAAGATGATCCAGATCGACGAGTGGAATTTTGCGATTTATTGATGACTTGTATTGATCAAAACAAGTTATCTTTAGAGTGGATAATTTTTCTCTGACGAGGCTACTTTTACATTAAATGGGCACGTAAATCGCCAAAATTGTCGCTACTGGGCTGAAGAGAACCCCCATTGGATGAGGGAACTTCATACTCAGCGCCCACAGAAAACTAATGTGTGGGCCAGAATAATACAAGATAGAATTTTAGGACCATTTTTCTTTGATGACACTCTTAATGGAGCAAGATACTTGCGTTTACTCCAGCACGAACTAATGCCAGTGCTATGTCATTTATTTACAAACCCCTTAAACCCTAACTAGACCGACGAGAGGTTATAGTTTCAGCAAGATGGGGCCCCACCACACTATGCTGCCATTGTTCGTCAGTATCTGGACAGAATTTTTCCCGGTAGGTGGATTGGGAGGCGAGGTAATATTGAGTGGCCAGCAAGATCTTCCAGATCTTACACCACTGGATTTCTTTTGTGGGGACATCTTAAAAGTAGGGTTTACATTCAGAAACCCAACAACATAGCAGATCTGCAGGAAAGGATAAGAGAGGAAATCGGAAAAATAACACCGCAAATGTTGCATAATGTAAGGGACGAAACCTACCACAGACTGGGATGCTGCCAACAAGTGAATGGTGCACATTTTGAACAATTGTTACGTTGAAAATAAATTTAATTTTTAAATTGTTTTAATTGTATTCAACCCTACAAACATACTAAAAATTAAAATTTGATCAGTGCGTTGGATTCCTCTTTCCACCAGCTTTACAATGAGGGGTCACAAGCCATAGGGTTGCATTTGAAAAAATCATGTCGAGGGTGGTTTCAGCCACCCCTGAAGGGCTATATTTTTCATATTACTTGCAAAATGTAGGTAAATACATTTAAAAGTTGACGTGTCTCGGGAATTTTTTGAAAAATCATTCACCACCCCGCTAGCGAATATATTCCAGTTAGTCTCCACCGTGTACATATGTATATGTTGTTCTTATCGATCTTGTCTGAAATAAACGGACACTCGATTTTTTTTTGCCCGATGATCTGTGCCAACACTTCCACTTTTCACTTCCACAGTATGCTGCTTTTGTCGGCGGGCCTATGCCAGGCATTCAGAGGCATAATGTGAACGCAGCATAAGGTAAGACAATGTGCGACCCATGTTTTATTCTTTCATTATTAGAGACCAGATTTGCGCATAAAAATGAAAAAAAATAGTTTATTAGTTAGGCCAATATTTTGGATAATAATAAAAAATAACAACTGAAGGGTACAGGAATAAAACAGGAATAATCCAAAACAACAGTTTTGAGAAAAATAAAGTTTTATGTTTTATTCTATTATAATTTCATATATATGGTTTGATTATGTTTATATATTTTTTAAGGAAATATTTTTGAGTATGTAGTGCTTTTAGAAAGTAGTGAATAAAATCGTCACTAATTTTTTCTTCGAAAAATCATTCAGACACGTCAAAAGATATATATGCATTGCCATTTTTATAAAGGTCTTGAATTTTTCGGCCAAAAGGCTATGAAATCATTGATATTGTCTTACAACAACCCCATTTTTTCCGACGAAAGTGGAAACTACACTTTTTCACGTACAGTAAGCAATTATTATCGATGTAGGTCAGATACGGAGAGTTTTTAAGAAAATAAACTTTAGAGTTTAAAACTAGATTTACTGGAAACAAAAGGTCATTAACAAATGTAACGAATTGAAATTTTCAAACTGTGCACCGTTGACAGAGCGCAAGATGCTCTAGAAAATTTTATTGAACATTATCAAAAACTGCTGGAGGTATGCATCGTAGTTCTTGACTGGAAGTCAAGTTTTTCTTAAGTCATAACGTAATAGTTTTTAAATATCCCCACAAATATAATCTCAGGAGTGTCAAATCTGGCAATCGGGCTGGTAACTCACTGGCCATCTTCTTCCTATTCATTGATTTGGAAAAACCTTATCTAAATAGGCTCGGATAGGAGTTGTATAATGGGGAGGTGATCCTGCTTATGATAATTGATATGATGTTTTATACTTCGTTTTATTAAACTGCCTAAATTAGTATTAAACACTGTCGATACCTTATAGTGTCAGTTCATATGGACTCTCCCTGTTTTGTTTTACTGACACACGGACATTTCTGCTATTATTCCTATACATTAAATATTGATATATGTAATTTTGTGAGATGATCCTAGTTCTGTAACTTGTACATCGTGCCCTAAGATAATACTAAAATATATTATACTATTGCGCGACGTATCACAAAAATCTTAAAAATGGGACATTTCTTGTTTTATTCCTGTACCCTTCAATTGTTATATTATACTAATATTAAAACACAAACAAAATATTATTACACTACCATAAAATCACACCTCTCAGCATAAACGCTGGGAAACATTCACACACTCCGGCTGCAGATATTTAGACAGTAATGAGCAGACCCATCCCCGCCCCCAGCAGGAATTAGTCTCAGACATGAGGAGGAAATGCATTCTGTACCAAAATCTTTCTGACAATGTGTCAAGTTTGAACAAGATTGCCTTCTGTCTGTCATTATTATTATTATCCTATTATTATACCTAATATTGCACTATTATACTACTTTCCTCTCTTTTCTTATTTATTCCTATTTATATTCCTAACTGTAATTCCAGAACACGTACGTGTATAATTACAAAATAACCGTTTATATCCGTAACCAACGCAATGTACGTACATATACGTATGTATATATGGGTAGTTTACCATACATGCTTGCAGTTTAATAAATTAATGCGTGGAATATTGGGAACGCTGGATATATTCAAGAGTTCTTATGTCTACAAAGACCAGCCTGCTGTACTGGACATGTGTCACGGTACTGTGTTACGGTAGTGTTATTGAAATATCAATCAAATGTTGAGATGATTTATTTTCAGGTGAGGACCACTTTTGATCCGTTAACGAGCTATCATCATTCGGGAAATATCACGTACAAATCAGATTCTTTTAGTAAAATATAATTGGATAAAAATATTATAATAAATGTCAAGTTATGTCCGATAGACGCACTGACGATGACGTCTGACGTCACCAAAATAATTATTTCCGAATGCAACAGGACGTCACTCTTAATCTTGACAAGTTGTAAAAAAGTGATTGAACTAACTGTCATGAGATAGAAGGAGTACAACGGTTTTACTAAAAGAGAATCTAATCGATATCAAAGGAATCGGAATTCTCGAAAGTGGGCGTGGCCGAACGTACGGATAGGTATACCTTTCAAAAGATATTACGTCACAGAAGCCACTAGCCAATAAGATTATCGATAATCATAATGCATAAAAAAGTAATTAGGTACATTTTTTTACATTACATTCTAATTATACTGCCACACAAAATGAAATACGTTGTCTACTCTAATCCCCTGAATCTAAATTCGTGTAACCTCATCAGGTCAGAATTTGTTACTATCCTCAAAAAATACATCAGAATAGCTAAAATAGCCCTTTTTTGTTCATAAAAAATAGAATCATCCACATATTCATGAGGGTCACTCAATCTAAATATGATATTTTTATCTTTTTCGAGTCAATGAGCTCAAATCCATGATCCTCGAATTGTTTTGACCTCATTAGGTCAGAATTTGTCCCTAACCTCAAAAAACTCCCTTAAAATAGCTAAAATAGCCCTTTTTGTTTCTAGAAAATAGAACCAGTCCACATACATATATTAATATATTTTCCGGGGGAAAAGGGTACCCTGTTAGAGAAAACCATATATTTTTTATGGTTAGAGACAATCTGTGAGCTTAATAGGCTCCGTGAACCTCGGGTTTGGGCTTGGCGATTCGAAAAATATGTCGGGTTCTATTTTTTTTTAGGTTTAAAGAAAATTCTGACTGATGCGTGTCAAATGGACCCCGGATTCGAACTCGACGACCTATAAAATACAAATATAATGTTTATCTGCGTAATTCAACCAAGCAATATGTTATTTTGATAGTTTTAAGATATTTTTTGAGGTTAGGTTCGCTGATTTTTAGGTTACGAATGATTATTGAGCTCAAATTTAGATTAAGTGACTCCGAAAACGTATGAATATGTGGATGGGTTTTAATTTATACGAACAAAAACGGTTGTACAGCTATTTTGAGGTTAGGGACAATTCTGAACTGAAGACGTCAAACGGAGCCGAATTCGGATTCAGCGACCCCGAAACCATAAGACTAACATGGGCTGGTCTCTGGTACAGACAACATATAAAATTTTGTTGGACACTTGTCAAAATGACAAAATATTAGTATTCTTAGATAAACTAAACTTTTTTGTATCAGGAATAAAGGCTAGGTGAAAAAGAGTGGCAATTTTCGGGAACAAATGAAAAATTCGACTCTATCGTACAGTTTTTGTCCAAAGAACGTTTGTGTCACTCATCGTTTCATTTATTCTCTTTTGCAAAAAAAGTTATGTACAAAATGTTTTCATTTTGCATTTTCAAATTGCATTTTTTAAAAGAAAAAATTCACACAGTGGAATCAAATGTTCTTCGTTTGTTCCCACTTGAGCCACTATATTCAATTTTGTTCCGCTGCCTTGCACAAATTAAAAGGGTGGGGGTGATTATTTTATGTTTTAAATATTATACTTGTATATCATAAGAAATTTTGTATATATTTCGGGAAGGGTCAATGCCATATGTAGTATGGTATGGACAACAAATACACGCGTATATAATGTACAAGGCGCTTCAAACGGTTTATACTTTGGTTATCATAGTTCCGAGCCCTGCGTTGCCGTACACATTTCCGTACCTTACTTATGATATATAATATTTAAAACATATAGTAATTACCCCTACCCTTCTAATTTGTGAAGCGGGCGGAAATAAACGAACTTGTTGTTGCACAAACCGGAATAAATGAAGAACAATAAATTCCACTATATGCGATTTTTCGATTGAAAAATTGCTTTTCTGAAAAATTGTTGACCGTGCATAACTTTTTTTGCAAAAGAGAACAAATGAAGTGGAGCATGCACAAATGTTTTTAGGGCGAAAACTGTCCAGTTCTCATTATTATACATAGTATCATAAATTGTACTTAGGGGCGATCGCCCTTGTTGTATATTGGGATTAATTTTTTGTTTGTTCCTAAAAGTTATGGCCATCTTCATATAACCAGGAATAATATTTAACAAACTGTGGCCATATGTAGGAACAGTTAAGTATATTACTACAGTTGTGAAGAGCATATCGGATACCTAATACCTACTTATTTTAAACTGATTTTTAGTATACTCATAAAACACAAGTAAGTATACCATATATGGATAAGGTATAAAAAGTATGAAAAGGGTCGTAAAATTATATAGGTCCGTTAGCTAAAACCAGACGTTGAATATAAGAAAGGAAACATGTTATTTATATAAACGCAACATTCGTGACATTTCAACTAAATATTTTTTTACCTTACCAAGGATGTTATCTTATTGCTGTTAACAAATTTGCTGTCAACAAATACCCAAAAAATGGCCAATACACCAGGAAGTTAAATTTCCGAAAAATATTGAATGCAAATTCTCCAAAGATGTGTTCTAGACCATTTAATACTGCATAACAAATACAGGAGACAATCTAAATTTGAAAGACATCGATTAAAATAAAAAAAAAACAAACAAAAAGCGGATCATTAGAAACTAAGATAATGGCACTGGGAGCGTGTCGCTGTTCTGAACTGGTGAATTCAGTTCAGCGCGAGTCAACTTTGACGGGTTATATCTCGGGAACTAATGAACGAAAATTAACTTGAAAAATTAAAATATGAAGCGTCTATCCGAGTACTTTTCCGCCATGTTTTTTTTTGTTCGATTCGATCGAATATTTGCAGAGCTATTTAAATCGTTTATAAGCCAAACATTTTTTTATTAATTTAAAATATTTCCTAGGCTGTCCTAACGAACGGATTTGAAATTTTCAAAAAAGGTTCGAGAGTTTGAACGCTCTTTTAGACGTAAAAAAATCAGGTTGCTCGAGGTTTTTTTGACGATTCTATAAAGATTGGGAAAATCTCGTTTTATTCGTAAAATTATTATGCAAAAATCAAACAGATTTGGATGTAATTTGGTGTGTTATTTTATCATATCAAAAAGTTTTCTGAACCACGATCTGAAAGTCATTGTTTTTATTTGCGCATTTTTTCGAAAACTGGTACATACAGGGTGATTCCTGTAGGAGATATGACGTCAAAGTTTTTTTTTTTTTAATTAGTAACGCATTAATATACGCATGTATGGGTGAAATAAAAGAGAAACTATTTTAAAATTAAATTGTATTACGTTTAATGGCAATGATACCTTCAAAAACAACTAAATTAAATATTCAAATTTTGTACCGTTGCTTGGCTTCCCGACTGCAGCCATGGTGACCAATTATGTTTTTTATTGCTGCCAGTGATAAAAAAAGGCTTTTCAGGCTTTTTTAGTTAATTCTTACGTATCTTATATTTTCTTTGACACAAGCATTGTTTTTAAGTATTTAAGAAGTAGTAATTTTGTAATTTTTATAAAAAAAATGTTATAATATCAAAACGAGAAAAATCTGAAATTCTGTGCATGATTGGATTTGGAGACAAGGCGTGTCCAAAGAGAAGTAGTTGAATTTTTGTTCGATGCAACCCATCCTGATCGGCAACATATTAGCCAAAGCATGGTAACAAGAGTCGAGTGTAAATACCGTGAATTTGGGCATGTTTGTGACGTGATCCTCCTAAATTTGGTCAACTCTCAGTGCCAGAAAACGATCAGCTTAATGTTTTGTTGGCGTTGAAAGAAAATCCTAAAACAGCAATTATCAAATTGGATTCCAATTTCAATACGGCAACGTTGACAACCCACAAAATTGTGAAAAAAAGCAAAGTACTATTGTTATAAAGAATGCCATATGCATGACCTGTCTGAAGATGATTTTGATAGGTAAAATGAATTTTGTAAGCAAATGCAATAGCTATGCAAAAATAATAATAATTTCATATATAACATCTTTTTTTTCTATCGCGGCTCCCTTTGTTTTGAACGGAAATGCCAATAGACAAACTACCGTTATTGGGCTACCCAGAATCTCCGATGGATGGTGAAGTATCACACCCAACATCCCTAGAACGTGGAGCGGCATAGTTGATAGAATAATTCTGGGTCACTATTTATAGGTCCTATGCGAAGCAATACCAAGATCCATATATTTATGGATCTTCTTATGCGCTTCTACACTAATCGCCAATTTTATTCGAAAAAATGCATAAACAAACCCAATATTTTATGGGTTCGAGCGTTTTCCCAAAAGTTATTCATTTAATTTTTTACAAATGTATTCACTACTTTACGAAAGCACTATATAAGAGTAATACTTGCAATACATATTACATATTTCTAGAACTGTATAAACAATGTATGTGGTTCCTTTTGTATCCACCGACCACTATCAAAGTCAATGTTGGTATGAGAGAGTGAATGTGGTTTATTCTCTGTTTAATATTATCCGTTGATATAACTGGTTTTATGTTTAAGTAAGTAGGACTAGATATAACTACAAAAATGATGTTTCATACAACTTTACAGTTTTAACATAGTCATTCATAGTAATACATAATAATATTTAATAAACATATCAATGCCTACGAGGATAGGGTACACTCAGTAAGCTTTGAACAGGAAAAATACGCGTTTATGGTTTTCACTGTTGCAAACGGCTCTAAATTTGGAGTCCTTTAGCATTTGTCATATTTTTCCATAACCAATTAGATCTGAGAAACAAATAGGAATCTTGGGTTTTTAAATGGAACACCCTGCATATTTTAAATAAAATAATTATATTTTGTTAAACAAAAAATCCAAAATATCAGTTTTTATTTTTAATTCATTGAGTTCTGTGGATGAAGTAAAAAAAATATCAATACATTATAAACATTTTTGTAAGAAAAATTATTAAATGATTATAAAAAATTTTTTTTTGTTAATTTTACATAAATATGTCGAATCTTAAATTAAAAAAATATTTTTTATATCTACAAAACTACATAGAAAAAGAATAATAAACCCTTCAAACAGAAAAAAACACATTAGTTTGGTAGATTTACCACACCACAACTATTTATTACAATATGAATTATAATGTGTAAACAATAAATAACTCTTCAACATTCTGTTATGTTTAATGCATAGTGAAAGTTAAAGTTGACCGTGCTAGATTCTCGACGATGTTTTTTGGTTTACTATTAATCTAGCATGAATCTAGTACTGAAAAAAATAATTTCAATAAATTCATATCCTGTGCTGGACGTGAGCTTTGTACAAAAATAACAGATTGGATTTATGTTATGTTTTAGAATTACGTTATTTTATTTACTTTTTTCTTAAAAATACTTGTTTTAATAGATATTTTGTGACAAACAGTTAGTGGTGTGGTAAATTCACCGAAATAAAGTGTTTCTTTTGAATGTTCTAATCAAGAAGTCTAGAACTAAGGAGACCGAACTGCGGCTTTTCGCTGTATAACGCGACGGGCTCGAATATGTCCGCCTCCAGAGGCGCTGTAAACAGTTGTGTACTCTGGTTGCTACGGTATATAAACAGATATCTATACGTATACCGTGGTTCTGTACTAATCTGTGTGCATTGGAGGTTAGACGCGATGGCCTTTCAAAGTCGACTCTCCAACGTTTGGTTGCCAAATTCGAGACGACCGGTTCGGTAAACAATCTGCCAACACCAGTACGTCAAAGGAACGCCAGATCGGCCGAGAACATCGCCGCTGTCCGTGTAACTGTGCAGAAGAACCCGTGGCAGTCAATTCCTCGTCGTGCACAAGAACTCGGCCTTTCGCAGACTTCAACTTGCGAATCAACAACAAGCGAATTTTGCATCAGGACGGGCCTGCACCCGTACAAGATCCAACTGACCAGGAGCTCAAAGTTAATGACCATAGACAACGCCGGTTGTTCGCTGACTGAGCTTCAGAGCGTTTAGAAGAGGACCCCAATTTTGGTCGAAAAATCATCTTTAGTGACGAGGCGCATTTTTGGATTAACAAGCAAAATTGCCGTATATGGGACGACGCTAACCCTCACGTGGTTTACCCGGTGGCACTGCATTCACAAAAAGTTACTGTTTGGTGTGGATTTTTGGTTCGCGGCGTCATTGGTCCGTACTTTTTCGAAAACGACGTTGGTAAGGCCATCACTGTCAACGGCGACCGGTACAGATCAATGATAACCAACTTATTTTAGCCCAAATTGAACGATGTGGACGTGGATGACATGCGGTTTTAGCAGGACGGCGCTACGTGCCACACAGCGAACGCCACGATGGACATTTGAGGGTTTGGTATACCCACGATTTGAGGGTATGGTTATCTCTCGCGGAGGTGGTATTTCGCTAATACCTCACACACAGCTTGTTTTATTCCATTTCAACATTGACCCGCCCTTATCGGAAAACCCTTTAGTATGTAACATTTGAAAAGTTTTTCTTAGTAAAACTAAAAATCCCAACAAATAGAGCTATCTTAGCGATTTTTTTTGGAAAAAATATCTTTGAGAAGTACCAAAAATCATGCGACCCCGTTTAAGTAGGTCATTTTTAATCATTTTCTTAAGTTTATTTAAATATTATTTTATATTCAAAAATATGGACATTTCCACAGTGTAATAAATATACGGATTACAAATAAAAAAATGTAGTAACAGCTATACAGAAGTTGTTCTAACATTGTTTTCCTTTTTTTAAATAATTTCATACACACAATACATATTCAATATTTTTCAATTTTATTACTTTTCCTTCGTTGCCCAAACTTTTTGAATCAATAAGTTTGCCTGTGGATCTTTCTGAGCAAATAGACAACATTTTTCAAAAAATAAACAGCTAGGTATTTGCCAGAAAAGTAAGAAGACAGAATACGATTTCTGCATATCGCAAGGTCTATCTATAGAGGTGTCCCATAATTATGTTAAAACTTTTAAAGAGTGTATTATATAGGCGATTTTAAAGGGGTCCTTCATATAAACTTTTTCGACGGTCTTTCATATAAACGGCTGTCTCTGCAAAGTTACTTGCACATACAATGCGAGCCAAAAAATACATTTCATAATTTTTTGATCTCAATAACGAAATAACGTAAGAATTTGAGATTTGGTGGTGTGACAACTTTAAGAGAAATAAACATTTTTCTGGACGGACAATGATTATTTTGAACACAAGTGTCGGCAAGTTTCATTTCAAGTTTATGGTAGTATAGTTAGCTCTAATAATAACCATCGCATATAATACAACGTGACTATTGTGCTGTCTTACGAAGATATGTATACAGTGCTTTCGAAAAGTAACGAATAAATTCATTATTTCTGAAATTGAGAGTTTTTCGAAAAAATCCTCTGACACATCGATATTGTTATAAACAAAGACACTTTTTGACACAGGACCCATATTTGTGACGTCATCTTTGTTCGAGATATGACGTCATCGACAATTTTTTTAAATGGCAACCCCCAATTTCGACCACGCCATTTGAAAGAGCGTGTCCATTCTACTGACACATCGTCAAAAATTATGGTTGCCTGACAGTAGCCTAAGCGACCGAGAATGTTTTTCTATTGCTGTCAGATAAAAACTTGCAATCGTACTTCGGTAAATAGTTTTTTTGGCTTTTTGAGTTATTAGTTTAGTTATTATTCTTTGTTTGGCAAAAGCAGTGTGTTTGAAGTGTTTATTGAGTAGTCACTTTTGTTATTTTATAAAAAAAATGGTTAAATTAACTGAACGAGAATGAATGTAAATTCTTTTGCATGATCGGGTTTGGACAGGATGCGCACCCAAAAAGAAGTAGTTGAATTGTTCAATGAAACTCATCCTGATCGGCATCCCATTAGCATGGTAAGCAATAAAGCATGGTAAGCAATATAGAGTCTAAATACCGTAACTTTGGGCATGTTCGTGATTTTCCTAAATCTGGTCGACCTCCAAAATCAGAAGAAGATCAACTTAATGTTTTGTTGGCAATACAGGAAAATCATCACTCAACACTTAACCAATTGGCTTCTGATTTCAATATGGCAGCGTCCACAGTTCACAAAATTATGAAAAAAAGCAGAGTATCACCCTTATAAGGTATGCCTTGTTCATGAGCTACTCGTATCTGAAGACAACGTTGATAGGCGAAATCAATTCTGTGAGCAAATGCAAAAGCTATGCACTAATGATAATATTTTCATAAAAAACGTATTTTTTTCTGACGAGGCTATGTTCATTTTGAACGGCCATGTCAATAGGCAAAACTGCCGCTAATGGGCTACCGAGAATCCCCGATGGATGATGGAGTATCACATTCAACGTCCTAAGAAAGTGAATGTGTGGTGCGGCATAGTCCACGGAAGAATTCTGGATCCCTATTTGTTTGACGTGAACCTTACTGGTGCAAGCTATTTGGATTTTCTTCGAGACGACCTTATTCCTGAACTAATAACTTTATATCCAGATATAGAGGAACGTGATCGTCCGAGAAAAGACATTTTCTTTCAACAAGATGGTGCATCTCCCCATTATGCAGCACATGTCCGTGCTTATTTAGAGTGAGGGTGGACCCGAATCGTTGGATAGGGAGAAGGGGGGCCGATTGAGTGGCCAGCCAGATCGCCAGATTTGACATCCCTAGATTACTTGATACTTAAAATATGTGGGGATACTTAAAAAAGCAAAGTATACGTTACTAGACCGGAGAATGTAGATTTAAAAGCAAGAATTCGTCACGAGATACATCGTATAGCTCCGGAAGTTATTGACAATGTTTAAAAGAATTTATTAATCGTCTTGGCTACTGTCAGGTAGCCAACGGTGCACAATTTGAACATTTAATTTAGTTGATTTTTTACATAATCATTATCATTAAATTTAGTATTTAGAAATTTAAAATCGTTTTTTCTCATTTTTTTAACCTATATACTCACGCTAATGTAATCATACCATAATTTTCACATGCGACACGCTCTTTCAAATGGCGTGGTCGAAATTGGGGTTGCCATTTAAAAAAATTGTCGATGACGTCATATCTCGAACAACGATGTCACAAATATGGGTCGTATGTCAAAAAGTGTCTTTGTTTAAAACAAAATCGACGTGTAAGAGGATTTTTTTCGAAAAACTCTCAATTTCAGAAATAATTAATTTATTCGTTACTGTTCTAAAGCACTATATTATATCTCTTTAATTATCCGCCACTGTTAGATGCGCGTGATTTTGAATTCATGTCACTTTTTCTGATTGATTTTTAATATTCCTCACAAAAACAAAAAAATCAAATTTGAAATGAAAAACTTTTTTGTAACGCAGAATATTCTTTTCATTTTTCTCCATTTGTTTGCCGAAATCATTGGTAAACTAAAATGAATTACATTATTTATTCATGTTTTTGGTTCATTTTGAAAGTTAGTAGTGGTTGTATGAAAAAAAAAAAACAAACTTTAGAGAATGAAATTTTTAGATATTCGAAACGAAATAATTTCTGTATAGTAGTTCTTTATTAAAAAAGAATATGAAGCAATATTTTCCAAGCCGTTATTGATCTTTTCTGGGGGAAGGGACACACGTCTCTTTGAAAAGTCGTTTTTGCAATTTCTGCTTTAAGTTTTTTTATTATCAAAGCCTTCCCTTTACAAATAATTTCTGTAACTTGTAACTCCCTAATTGCTTCATCATGAAGGTATGAGTATTTCAAATTCTGTTGATATAAAAGATACCAGTTGCAGTGGGTGAAGATGAATCAAGTTAGAGTTTTTGAATTCGAGCATAATAGTATTAAAAAAAAAATTAACTCACCGATGTACTAGTAGCGTCTTGGTTAGCATCTCCGGCTAACGCCAAAGCGTGTAGATCACGGTGAAACTGGAGTCGCTCTGGCCCATGTGGGAGTCACTACGGCGTCGTTCTTTGGTGTGCTGTGGCGCGCCGACAAGCTGAAGGCCTAGCGGAGGCTGGATCCGAAGAAGACGCCGCATGCGTGTCTCTGCTCGAGTTGGGGGAGCCCATCCTCCGGCGGTTGCTCCGCCACTCCACCAGCCGAGTGGTGGTATTTTTCTCTTTAGAAAAGTGGTCTCCTAAAGCGAGGCGGTGATTTTGTGATGATTGAATACTGTAAGAGGAGGGGTTGATGGCAGGGCCTCCTATTAAGATTCCTACCTCATTCGATGTTGTTTCTAGAAAAGTGTATTTACTGTACTTAGGTTAATTTTAGGAGCAATTTTTCAAAAGAAACTCCTGTAGAAAATATTGTAAGTAATCATAAATAACTGGGACAGTTTTTTCGAGTAGGTAATATTAATAGTTATAAACAACAGTTTAAAAGAGGCTAATCCTATTTCACGTTCCAGTCCAGTAGAATAGCAATTTTACCTACTTGCGCAAACGATGGAATAATTTTGATTTTCTGGTATGTTGTAGATATATATCGACCCCCTAATGAAAAATATAACTTTTCAACCTCGTACCCCATGTGCGTCCTCCTCCATCTTGGAAAAACAATACAAAACTTTTTTTTGGTATTAGTTTTTTATAATATTTTCTAGAAGTTTCATGTTGTAGTGGCTAATTAGGCCTAAATGTTTGGAAACGTCGAGATTTTAAAATTAAGCGAAAAAAAATTATGTATGTTTGTCGGCAACCAGGATATTTGTGTCTTCAGTTCTTACTGACGCGGTGACTTATTTGTACAAGGTCTCAATTTCTCGTAAATATATTATCACTCTATACACTATAAATATATTATCTCTCAGATTTTCCTCATCGAGTTATGAAATTTTTCGATTTCAGATATCTGCACCTAGACACAGTCAATTTAGCTTTGATAATGTTAGCTTTAGCTTTGATTTCAATATCTACACCATGAATGGAGGAGGGACGTGTCACACGATGTGAAGAAGCATATACGAGGGTGTATCAAACATAAATGGGACTGATTTTTCTTAATTGTTACTTTATTTTAAAATATTTACAAAACCATAACATTTTTACACATAATCACAATCGAAACACTGGTTTCCAAGCGCTTTTTTCAGGAGTACAAAAAGATATCTGCCGTCAGAAAAATTTAGAATAAGAAGTCTAGAGTTTAGGGAGATAATTTCAACGTTTCACAGTCTAATCTGTCTATTTCTTGCTTCATAGCGTTTGCTGAATGAGGCCTGGCATTGTTGTGAAGAAGAATGATATGTCTGTGCATGATTAATGCGCAATGTTAATACTTTCTGGATACTGAAAAATTGTCATTTAGAAAAGAAAGACGCAGTTTGTCAAAAATGTCATTATTCTCCTCGACAATGTCAGACCTTATTCAGCAAACACTACGAGGCAAAAATTAGACAGATTAAGTTGGGAAATTTTGAAATAATCTCCCTACAAACTTTACAGTTCAGACTTGTCACCTTGTAACTTTCATCTTTTTTGGACTCCTGAAAAAAGCTCTGACAGATCAGAGTTTCTACGACAACCGGTAGAGAAGTGTTCTCCAATTGCTATGTGAACATCCGGAAGAGTTTCTACGATGATGGGAGTAAAAAGCTTCATTTCGCTGGGAAAATGCGTTTCTGGGGCGGGAGATGATGTAGAAAAATATATATGTATATTTCAAATAAATGTAAAATAAAGCTACAATTAAAAAAAATCGTTTCAATTTATATTTGATACACCCTCGTATGTAAGTTAAAAAACGATTGTAATCTAAACATTTCAACGTGTGACAAATGCAAGATTTGAAGAATTGTAATACAAGAACAACACATTATTCTACTAAGGAACAACTATGGCTTAGAAACTAAGTAAATACTCGTACATATCACTGCTGAATACGTAAAAACCAACTAACTACTACAAATGAGACAGTGCCATGTTTATCGAATTTTATGTGGTTTTATGACCGCTTTCCATACAAAGCGCTCAAACTGCAAGTTAGTGCCTACCTGGAATAGATTTATGGACGACATGACAGCTGACTAACATTATGATAAACCGAAAATTCTATGCATGCCATTCATAAATTTCCCTTTAAGCCATTATGATACAAATTTTCACTTCTTTACTAGAAGCAGTGCATAGTCACAATGATCAGTAAACCAGCTTCACAGACGTTGCTCAATTTAATTTCGTATCAGTCCAAAAAGGGTTGCGGCATCAAATGCAGCTGTAGAGAACGTGGACTTCAAAGCAGTTTTCATGAACGTCGAAGAAGATGAATACGACGATCAAAAAGCAATTGTGCTGTGAGAAATGAACTCGAAACAAATGGAACCGGGACCGAAGCGACAGAAACTGATGGTTGTTGCAAATGTTTTGTATACAGTCAACATAATATAATACCTTATTAATTATTACCCTTACAATTAAAAATAACCTAATCAAAGTCGGGTGTTTATTGTCCGTTAATAATATGATTTATTACCCGCTTTCTTACATATATTCGTTATTTCTCGGCATAATTGGTCGTTACTACGTATTCTATAACATTAATTTGCAGAAAATTGTGTCCTACAAAATTGGTTATTTTACTTTTTTAGTGTAAAATGCACAGAAAATCTGGCTTTCTGACGGTTTTTCAAATTTTAACGTATTTTGATGGTGTCTACCATATATCAGTACCTATATGGAGTATTGAAAACAGGGGCGGCCGATGAAATTTAAAATGCTCGTATTTTCGTAAGGAGGGATGGGATCCACATCATATTTTGGGAGTGGTTACTAGACGTAAGTAGGAAACAATACTAGCAAAAAGCTTCAAATGCAATTTGCGAACGAATTTTTCAAAACATGCAACATATTTTTTTTGCAATTATCAAGTGGATACAAAAACTTATTATTCCTGTGCATTTTGCAAAATTTTCAATCTTCTTAAAGATACAATTGTAAAATCTCAAAAACGAAATGTTAGGATGAAATAAAAAGTCAAACTACCATAACTTTTATAAATTTCGATTTCTCGAGAAAATCACAAGCAGGAAAAACTTTATTTTTACTTGGTGATTATGAAAAAAAAAACAGTTTCATTTGAACATTTTTAGCTATTATGTATAAATATATATAATTTATTATAAATAAATTATGTATTATGTGTGGTTATAAACCACACTCTAAACATATGATGTGGGTCACATGTATCCTTACGAAAATACGAGAATTTCAAATTCGACCAGCAGTCACTGACTGGAAAATAATATACAGAGTGGTTAACGGTGAATAACCTATTAAACGTTGTGGCAGAAGTATAAATGAAATGGAGCTGTAATAACCGCTATATGTATGTCTCTAAAATTAACAGTTTTCGAGATATTTCAAATTTAAGAAAAGAACATTGAAATTGTAAATCCGTAGCTAATAATTTTCGCAGTGGTAGCATTTTATGGTTAATTTTTTTATCATATAAGTATGAAAGGCTGAGGTTACTATCTAGGTACACGAAAAAATCTACAGGATGCTCAAAATGGAGGGTCAAACTTAAACAACTTTGTCTTTTATTAAGTTGCTTATTTTAAATAGAATATACTCTATTTTATTATTCCTTTAGCTTCCTTTCTTAATCCTTTTCCAATACATATTACTATTCCATATGCCCAAAATGTATCGTTTTCGAGTTATTTCAAATTATTTAACAAAGTGGTTAGATGACCAAATTTTAACAACTTTATCCATTTAAGTCGATTATTTTACACTGGACATATTGTATATAATATCGTTCGTTTCCCTCTTTCATTTTTTTTTTTTATAAATACTATTATTTCCTATACCTAAACTGTAGGTATGGTTTTTAGTTATCTTAAGGTAGGTATTTATCAAAATGATTAAAGCGAGAGTTACATTAGGTATAGTGTGCCATCAAGGGCGTAGCCAGTAGTTATCTTTGGGGGGGAGGGGCGCTGAATGGGGGGCAAAGATGAAACAAAAAAGCCAAAAAAAAAAAAGATCAGTAGAGGCAACGGCAACCAAAAGCCCGAAGCGATCGCTGCAAATAAAACAAAAAAGCCAAAAAAAAAAAGGTCACTATAGCCAAGGGCAACCGCATTCCCCCGAGTATTTCGGTTTCTACTTGACCCTTGGGGGGGGGGGGGGGCGATCGCTGCAGATTAAACATAAAAGCCAAAAAAAAGGTCACTACAGGCAACGGCAACCGCATTCCCCCGAGTATTTTGGTTTTTACTTGACCCTTTGAGGGGGGGGCGATCGCCCACATCGCCCCCCTGGCTACGCCCTTGTGTGCCATGGAGACAAATTAGATTTTTTTCTACGAATATGTAGGTATCGAATAAATTCAACAGTATCGAAAAAAGTATGTATAGAAAGGCGACGAAAAATAAAGGAAGCGAACGGTATTATAAAATACAGTATGTTCTATTTAAAACAATAAACTTAAGAAAGGATAAAGTTGTTAAAACTTGATCCTTTAATCACCTAGACCATTAATTTGAAATAACTTGAAAACGGTATATTTTAGGTTAGGAAATGCTAGTATGTATTGAAAGATGATAAAGATATGAGGCGAAAGGAATAATAAAATATAGCACGTTCCATTTAAATAAGCGACTTAATAAAAGAAAAACTTATACAAGTTATTTATACTTATCCGCATATCTAGAATTATTGACAGTAAGCTCAATCTTTCATACTATTACTTTCAACTGTAAAATTTTACTACTGCGAAAGTTATTAATTTTTTTTCTACGAGTTTACAATTTCAATTTCTTTTCTTAAAACTTAAATCTCGAAAACCGTTTATTTTGGAGATACGTAGTAGACAGTTGTTATTAAAGTGATTTTAAATTAATGAGTAGAAACCAAGTATGACATAAAAAAAATAGTATTCTATTTAAAATAACAAAGTTAGTATTCATTTCCGGTATATTCCAACGTGTCAGAAATTATTTTATTTTAGATGTGTAGAGCGTCGCCGAAAACCCCCAAATATAAATTTTCAGCTTTATATCGTTTATAGTTCTGCCAAAACATTTAATAAGCCACTCAATGTTAAGCACCCTGTATATACTTTACTGCATTAAACTTAGTAGTAAACACAATAAGTTTTAAAATTGATGATATGTAGATCATTTTCATCTACAACGTACTGCAAGCAGGTTATTAACACTTTAACCCCTGAGCCTATTTACACAAAACTGTTTACCTTATTTTACTTCCACATTCACGTAGTAGCGTGGAAGTATATATAGTAATCATGACAATTTATTTAAAAAATGTTATTGGTTAAATATACTTAAAATACTCTGAACTTCGAAATTTTAAGTTTAAGCGAAAACAAATGTCTGTCTGTCTGTAAACATTCTTTGTGTACACGATAACTCGGAAAATGCGTTAAGATATCAACTTGAAATTAGGAGCACTTATGTATCATACTGAGGTCTGAAGCTGATTAGATTTTGAGCTTAATCGGTTAAGGGTTTTCCTTGTCTATAGTTAATTAAGATATGCACTTCCAATTTTAGACACATGAACAACATATCAAGAGTCTGCAAATCCAGGTATTAAGGTTTTTAGGTATTTGGGTCTTATTAGGTTGGGGGTTGAAGGGATTGAAGGGGGTAAGTATTAAAAATAGGTAAAATAAATGATTATAATATAAGTTTAATAACTAAGCAGTGAAGAGTTCTACAAAAATCTTCTGCTCTTCTTAGGTAATAGGAGGGGGAATTACAATAATTTTATTGTAATTCTCCTTATATTTAAGGACAATATTAAAAATTCGTGAAATCTTATGTGTAGCCAAGCCAAAATTTTTTGTTCATTTAACTTTTGTTGTACACAGGCGGGGAGGGGGCGGTTGTTTTGTTGTATCTTAATGTAAATTAATAAAAAATATCACATTATTAGTCTCTACTTTCATTTTTACTTTTATACTCATATCCAAAATGTCATATCCAAATCATACGGGTATAAAGGTTATGGATTTAGGTCATCAAAGTCATAAATGTCATAAAAGTTATAGGTTTCATTAAGTTCGTTCAGGTCTTTAAAACCCCCCCCCCCCCCCCCCCCCCCCCAAAAACAAAACCCCCAAAAAAACAAAAAACAACCCCCCCCGCCCACCCCCACCCTATCCCCCCCCCCTCCCTCCCCCCTCTTAAACACACTTCCAACCCCCCCCCTTTTCTCCCCCCCCCCCCCCCTTTTTTTTTTTTTTTTTTTTTTTTTTTTTTTTTCCCCCCCCCCCCCCCCCCCCCCCCCCCCCCCCCTCGTCTTGTTTTCCCCCCCCCCCTCTTGTTCTCCCCCCCCCTCACCCTACTCTTCCTTTTTATTTCCCCCTTTTTTTTTTTTTTTTTTTTTTTTTTTTTTTTTTTTTTTTTTTTCCCTTTCCCCCCTTTTTATTAAAAATTTCCCTAAAAAAAAATTTACCCAAAAAAAAACTTCCCCCCCCCACCTGTTTCTCCCCTTTTTTTATATCCCCCTCCTGTTTTCACTTCCCCCAACAACCCCCCCCCCCCCCCCCCCCCCCCCCCCCCCCCCCCGGGGTAAATTATGTGAAAAAAAAAAATCCCCCGTAAAAAAAAAAAAAATTTTTTTTTTTTAATTCCCCCTAGCAGTGTTCCGCTTCGCGTCTCCCCTCCCCCTTCCCCTCCCCCCGGAGAAGACTCCCTTTCTTAATTCCTCCCCTCCCCCCCCTCTCTTTCTCCCCCCCCCTCCCCCTGGGTCCCCCCCCCCCCCCCCCCCCCCCCCCCCCCCCCCCCTCCCCCCCCACCCCCACCCCCCCCTACCCCAAAACCACCACCCCCCCAACTTAAATCAAAAAAAAAAAATTTTTATTAACAAACTTTTTTCCTTTTATTTATATCCCTTATAAAAACAACCCTCCAAAACACCCAAAAAAAAATAGTGGGTTGGGGGGTGTGTGTTGTTGGGTTTTTCTTTTCCCTTTCCCCCCCCCCCACCCCCACCCCACTTAAACCACCCCACCAACCCAAAACAACCAAAAAAAAAAAATAAAAAAAAAAAAAAAACAACCCCCCCCCCCCCCCCCCCGGTCCCGCCCCCCCCCCCAGCTGCCCCGCCAAAATGCCCCGGGGGGGGGTGGGGGTGAGATTTATTAAAAAAAATGGTAACGGGGGGGGGGGGGGGGGGTGGGAAAGTGGGGGGGGGGGGTGGGGGTTGGGGTGGGTTGTTGTTTTTTTTAATATAAATATTCCGCCGCCCCGGGGGGGGGGGAGTAGGAAAGTGGGAGGGGGGAGGGGGGAGTTCGTTCCCGCAACCACCCTACTTGGGGGGGGGGGGGGGGGGGGGGGGTGGGTCGGGGCGTCCCCGCCCCTCCCCCCCCCCCCCCTCCCAACACCCAAAAAAAAACCACATTCCCTCCCCCGGGCCCCCCGGGGGGGGGTCGGGGGGGGGGGCACAGGAAAAAAAAGGGGGTGGGGTGGTTTTAAAAAATTTTGGGGTGTGGGGGTGGGGGGGGGGGGCCGGCGCCCCTCGCCGCGCCCCCGGGGGGGGGGGGGGGGGGGTGTGGGGGGTTGGGGGGGGGGGGGGGTTCCCCCGGGGGGGCCCCCCCCCCCCCCCCCGCTTCCCTCGCTTCGGGCGCCCCTCCCTCCCTTCCCCTCCCTTCGGGGGGCTCCCCGGGGGGGGGGGGGGGGGGAGGAGGGAGGGGGGGGAAAAAACGCCGGGGCGCACGGGGGGGGGCGGGCTTTCGCCCGGGTCGGGGTCTGCCTCTCCCTCGGCGGGGGG